>VXBA01003773.1:297502-333448 GCA_013399895.1 Serilophus lunatus
ATGAAGCAGCTTTGCTTCAGCTGCAGACCTGCTTTCCATAGGGATGTGCCACCATTTCCTCCATCATGGGATGCAAGGAGCATCCCCTCGGCAAAGCTCCAATCCAGGAGGGGATCCAGGAAAGCAGGAGGAGGTGAAGGGCAGGGACAGGAGGAGAAGGACAGGGATAGTACAAGGACATCCCAAGGTATGTCAGCTCTGCTCCAGCCTCAGGATCACAGTGCCCAGGACTGGGAACAAGGTTGATTTGCCCAGAAACTCCCTGGGTGCTCCTTGTCCTGAAACCACCTCGTGTCCTCACTCCTGTCCCCAAGGCCACGACATCGTTTGCGTCTCAAAGCAGAGCCAGGAGCAGATTTCTTGTGCCAGCGCCACATCCTGACCCACCCAACTCAGCTCCAGGGCTTCCAACGCACAGCCTGGTCCTCCTGGGAAGGGGACAAAGGATGGGGCTTTAAATCCTCTTGGCAGCACGTTGGTTTAATCATCAAATTGCCGGGGAAGGAGGGACAGGTCACCCTGGGCCGTCTGTCATATGTCCTTCCCTGCCCGAACAAGCACTGCCCCATCCCTGCTTCCCCCCATCCATCCCTTGGAGCGGGGATAAGGATTAATTTCCAGCTTTCCGAGACCAAACGGCGGCTCCGCAGCTCCCGCTCATTGCAATTCCGCGGGCCCGGCGCCGCTGCAGAGCAGGAATTCTTGGGCTCAAGGAAGAACTATTTGCTGACGGAGCAGGTGAGGAATCGCCTGCAGCGCTCAGGAGGTGGCTCCTCAAAGCAGCTCCTGCGGCAATGCCCTCCCGCCCGTGCCGCGGGGCTGGAATTCATCCCAAGCTGCTCCAAAACGTGGGATTTCTCTCCACGGATCTGGATGCTGCTGCCATGAGCTCAGCAGCAATAGGTCTGAGCACTGGTCATACCTGAGGAGCATCTGTTTGAAAACGGTGAATAAAAAGCTGGGGGAAAAAAAACCCATCAATAAATTGCTGTGTTCGAAAATGTCTCTTTCCACACTGAGGCAAATAAAGGTCAGTAAGTCGATACGTTCAAAATGCTCCTTTCCACACGGATGCTTAAAAATTGCCCCCAGTGCTGATGTGTCCTTTGTGCAAATTCATTGGCATTTGGGGCTTTAAGGAGATGCAGTTTTGGGTCACTACATTCCCTGTCAGGCGGGGACAGACCTTTCCATGAGCTGAAGAGAGAAATAAGTTCGCACACCAAACAAAAAGGTGAAGTGGAGGCTTTCCTGTGCTTCCCTAAAGCAAGTCCTGGCTGGGAATATCACACCCCTGGGGTGAACATCCCCCTCCAGCCCAGGGACAGAGCAGTGTCCCTGTGCCCACAGCTCTCCCCTGCTCTTGGCTGCAGCTGGTTGGCACCAGGGCAGGAATTTTTAACTCTATTTAAGCATGAATCCTTGTCTGAATTAAATGTCATTCTGCTCCACCTCCCTCTTCAAGCTGCCTTTCTCCCCAGCTCCTGTGTAGGACGTTGTCAAGTGTTTCAAGTTGATTAGGAGAAAAAGACATGGAAAATAAAACGGGATGAACAAATGCTGTCCTGCCACCAGCAGCAGCTGTCCCTGCTGTCCCCACGCTGGATCCCATCACGCTGACCCAGGGACAGCAGCCAAAACTCCATCTGCCAGGGGCCATTCCATGAGCACAGGGGACTTTGCTGCACCTTTGGGCGCTTCTGCAGGACCAGGAGACGCCTGGGAAGGCACAGAGTGACCAGCGCTGGCCCCGGGCAGGTCTCCAGCCTGTTCATCAGAACTGCTGGACAGGGATGGAGATTTCCAGGGCACAAAAGCCATCCCCGTGTCATTTTTCACACAATTAAATCTAAAGAGGCCCAAGTGCAGCTCATATTTCAGTGTTAATGTTGCTGCCAAATATTATCACGTCAGCGCCGCTTGTAAAACAAACGCGATCGATGAGGTTCCGTCTGCGGGAGAGCAGCTCCAGCCCAGGGTTATCCTCGTGCTCCAGACACGATCCCTGGACGCTGCAGGACCCTGGGCACCCCTTCTGGGGTTTATTATCCCTTTTGCTGGTTTTGTAATTCATCAGTGCTTTGCTTCGGTCTTTTGCTTCTTCACAGAATCCCAGAAAAATCTGGGGGAGAAGGGACCTTAAAACTCGTGCCATGGGCAGGGACACCTTCCACCGGCCCAGGTTGCTCCAAGCCCTGTCCAACCTGGCCTTGAACACTTCCAGGGATGGATGTAGCCCACCTCGATCTCCGGTCCTCTGGTTTAGTCGGGTATCTTTCCCTCCGGAAGGTTTGCACACCCAGTTTTCCTGCCTGGCCGTCTTCAAAGGCTCATTTCTCTGAAAACGTATCAGCCACTCGATCCCAGCCAGTTTGCAGGGCTGGGCCGTTAAATCCACCCCGAGGGCATCCGTGAGAGCGGTGTGAGCTCCAGCAAGGTGGGAGCTCACGAGCACCCATCCCCGGGGAGAGCTCTGGAGATAAGGCTCAGGCTGAATTCAGCCCCTGGAGAGCCCACCCGCCTCCCACAACAGAGTAGGAGTCACATGGAGCCGAATAATTTCGATTTTAAAAGGAAAATACTCTTTGTCTGCAGGCTGAATAAAGCTCTGATTTGCTGAGGCCCTTGAGATCTTGGCTGGAACACTCAGGGTTTCCATGACAAGGCTCTTATCAGGTAGATACCCATCAGCTATTCAGCTCTGCCTGTCTGCCCCTTAATTAATAATGCTGACCCTCATCAGGGAACAAAGAGGAGTGACAGAGACACCCATGAATTTCTCAGGCTTCTTCCCTCTCAAATTCAGCCCATTCTGGATACAAACACCCTGAAGGCTTCTCAGTGGCAATTTCCTTCCACACAACTGTGAATTTATTTTTTTGATCCCCTTTTATCTGCCACTGCTTTTATTTTCCAGTTTGACACGATCAAGATGAGTCTTTTTGCTTGGACAGTTTTTGAAAGGAGCCAGTTCATGGGATTTTTTTTCACAATGCTGCCAGAAAACCTGAGAAATCAGTTATCTCTGCAGCCCTAATGCATTCAGGGAGATGCTCAGATCTCTAAAAGCAGAAAACTGCAGTTTCCATCTCGACTCCAGCTGCTTAATTCCAGTTTGGAAGCAGGTGCCAACCTCCCGCTGCCTGATCTTCCCAGTTCACCTACTGCCCTCACTGAGGGGCTTTGATTCATTGCCCAGGACGCCCAAAACATCCCCAAAAGGTGCCTCCTTCCCACAGGAACGAGACAACCCAAACCTCAGCTTCCCTCAGAAGGTCTTTGTGGCCTCTCCAGTTCCCAGCACAGACCTCCAGCCCTCCCAAATTGTTGTGCAGTGGGCCAGAAACCCAGAGGAGATGGTGGCCACAGTCCTGTTCATCTGAGTGGAAGAATAACAGTTTATTTTAGGCTGAGGAGGCGAGATGAAAGCCATTGATCCGAGCTCATAATTACATTGTTATCTGTGCCCTGTGAGATAAAGAGATTTCTGGCTGCTGGCTTTTTGAAAAGCTGGGCTTGAAAGCGGATAGAAAAGGGATTTATTTAGTTGAGCTTCTCTATTTTTAAGTGAAATGTTAAATAGTGAAAGCTTGCTTTTTTATTTTATTTTTTTTCTCTCCAGAAGATGAAAAGCTGTGGAAGGTCTCTGTCCTGCTCAGTGCAGCAGGAGAACCTCAGTGCCCTCCTGACCCTCTGGGATCACACAGAACATGAGGAGAGCTCCATAACATGTTCTTTTAATGAGTTATACCCCAAGGAGGTGGGTTAGAAAACAGCACCACAGGATTCTGGCACGAATTGGGCCATTGGGTGCTGCCATGACCTCATGGAGCAACGTGCACCTTGGAGAGGAGCCACTTGGCCGGGTTGTGTTTTGCATCTCCTGCTCCAGGAGCAAAACAACACTTTGTCAGTGTCTTCATCCCTTTGCTCCCTGAGTGGGAAAGGTCTACTCTGCTCAACATTCCTGAAGCTTTTCCTCTCTGATTGCCCTGGCCCTTCTCCAAGATCAGCGAGAGACCCCAGTCCACGTCAGCTGCTCAGTGCTGCTGTCACCCATATTTTACAGCCCTCTCCATGGAGAGCAAGTCTGTATTGATTTCAGAACAACTGGAGCTGGAAATTACTGGCCATGTCTGGCTTGGCCAGGACCGAGATGAGAATATATTGATTGCACCAAAGGTCTAAATCTAATTAGCACAGGAGGAAACTGGTTGGAACAGCAGAATGAGTCAGATGTTCTGAGGTGTGATTAAAACTGGAACCCCACCTCCAACAGCAGAAGAGCCCAAGAATAGTCCTGACCAAGTGCAGTTTGCAGGCTTCTTCAGAGAGGCTGAGAAGGAAAAGAGAGGAGAAATAGCATAGGAGGAACAAAGGAGCCTCTCTTATTCCCAGAAAACCCCTCTTTCTCTCTTTGGGAGCATTTTCCATTCGGGACTTCACAACTGTGTCACCTGCAGTGAAACACAGGGAACATGGGGGATGCTCATTCCAGTCTTTGGCTGGAGCTGGGTGGCCTCTCTGCTCGGATGTCTTGGATGGGATTTCTTGGCTGGGAGCTCTTGGATGAGACTTCTCTGCTGGGACCTGTCTGCTGGGGGGTCTTGGATGGGATCTCTCCACTGGGATATCTCCTCTGGCCACGTATTGGGTGCAACAGAGAGGAAAAATCAACGGGAAGACCTCAACACTATAAAAAACAATAAAGAAAAAAGGATTTAAAGCTCAGTTTTAAGGCTGGTAGATTTCTCTGGGAACTTCTTTTCAGGGAGAAAAGACCCAACTCTTCTCTGCCTCTGAAGATCTAGAAGAGAACAAGTTTTAGGAGCAGCAGAATGGGGACTGCGATTGTCCCCGCAGTTCCCAACGTGCTTGGAAATAGCGGGGCATCCTTCCGGCACCTCCTTCCCATCCTTCCCTCTCCATCCCTGGAGCTCCAGTGACATCTGCTGCTGTGTCTGGGCATCGCCACCAGCCCCCGGCTCGGCCCCACGTTCCCTTTCTGGGCACACGGAGGGGGCGATGTCACCACTCAAGGCTGGAGCATCTCCCTGGGGAGCTGTGTCCCAGGGGTGCAACGATCCTGAGAATTGAGCCTAAAATGCCAAAATAAAGAAGAGGAAAACGTTGTGCATGGGCTGGTGGGATGTTCTCCTGCAGTGGAGCAATGGGAGCTGCATCCATAGGAGGGAACAGCTCCTGCTCCCCCAAACTGGGGCGTGACAAAGGGCACTGGGAGGTTGGGATTTCATGGGGTGAGTTTATTCTCTAAGGGGACACACCTAAGTGTCAGAGGGAAGCCACCATCACCACAGATTTCATGGCCTTTCCCAAGGCACTCACTGCCAGGAACCAAGTGAGGGGATCCCATGGATGACTTGGATGTGCACAAAGGATGGATCCCTAAAATGCCCCCAAGGTTCAACCCAGTTATTCCCAACACCATTCCCATTATCCCCCGAGGGTAGAAGAGTCAAACCAAGCTCTGCAGAGCTGAGGCCTCTCCCTCCGTGGCAGGAACTGCACCCACCCTCCCAAACTCCCCAACATCTCAAGCCCAACATCATGTCCCAGCACCTCCAAGCCCCCCATAAGTTCCCAAAACCAGGCCCTCTGCCCACCCTTATGAGCCCACGGGGTTCACATTCCCACAGGGAATGAAAGAAGCCAAAAACAGGTTTGTTTTTTTTTTCTTTTCCAATAGTCTCACTTTATTAGATATCACATCAAGAGAGGATGTTGTGCTGCATGCAGCGGAAGACTGGAGTAGTTCTAGTTCCTGTGTAACATTTTGTTTTTCTCTTAGTAGTTGTAAACTGATATTTTGCTGTAAAATCACTGCATGCGACTTTGAATGCAAACAGCAGTAGAAGAGGCTTTTATTTTTTTCTTGTTTTTCACCATTCCCAATCCATATTGCATGCTTTATTTACAACGAAAAGAAGTCATTCGGGGCAGAAATTACCATCAGAAAAACTGAGAAGGTGGTGGTAGAGACCAGGACTGTGGTTTGCACAAGACTGAGGAGACTGGCAAGTTGCACTTTATTGTTGTGGGTGCAGAGATGATTTGAGAATCCTTTGTCCAAAGGGAAAGCAGGCGGGATGGGGAAGGGCAATACAGGACAGGGTGACAGCAACCTTAATCGAGTTGTTCTGCACATACAAAGGAGGCTGGGCTGCTGCAGGGCTGGGGGAAATGAAGGAATTGCTTAAATAATATTGTTTTAAAGATAATTTTACCCTCAGACACACATTGCCCCAGCACAGCTTTGTGCCCAAATGCTGCTCTGAGGTTTTGGCCAGATCCATCTTTCTGGAAGGGATATGGGGACATACAATCATTAAGGATGAAAAAAAAAACCTCCAAGATTAAGTCTAACCATCCCAGAGGTTTGAGCCCAGGATACAGAGGGAAACCATCTCAAAGAACAGGGTTCTTTCAGTCTGGAGCCTGGGCAGTCTTGGCTCAGAGGCTCAAGGATTTCACTCTCACTGGCACAGAGTCAAGAACTCCAGGAAAGGAGAAAAATCACAGCTATCCTTTTCCATTACACCCTGTGTGCCACAGGATGAGTGTGGGCTGATGGAAGAGGTCTCCCAGCTCGGGCTGGACTGAGCAGAGGACGCACAGGGTGGTTTAGGTTGGCTTTCCCCACCTGGTGGTCCAAGGGTGGGGAGCCTGGGGCTGTGGGAGGCAACAGAGACCTCCTTGGATGTGGAGACCCTGTTCTGGGCTGGGCCAGGGCTGCTCTGCAGCAGCAGCTTCACTCAGCACACGAGGGTTAAGAGTCACCCAGAGCTGGGACAGCACTTGGCACAGGGATGCTCACAGCATATCAGGAGCAAGTTCTGCCAGGGAGAAAAGACAATTTAAAGAAAATATCAAGAAAACAACTCAAAGGAAAGAGCTGCCCAGGCCCCGGGATAGGTCCCAGCAGACTGCAGCAGTGGTTGCATGGGGAGTCATGGACTGAAGGGACTGAGGTTTCATACAACATGCTCAGTGTGTGGCCCACTGACAGTATATTCCATAGTGCTTATTGTGCTACTATCAACTATGCTTGAGGTTGCCCAGAGGCAGCAAATGGGACCAAACCTGACCAGCATCAGTCTGAGAACATCTTTGCTCTCCTGCCATCGAGGACACATCAAACAGCCCCAGGAGACTGTTCAAGCGCAGGTTGAAGATGGTGGTTCTTGTGCAGAATTAGAAGCAGCAAAACCAAGACAACCAAAGCTTGGAAGACCTCTAACTGTTCCAGCTAATTTCAGTAGTTGTGGTATTTAAATGCAATTTAAAGGAATAATCCTTACACACAGCCAGGTGGTGGGAAGTGTCATCTCCCTTGGTTCCCCCCTCAGCAGCAGGAGGGGTGGTCTGAGGGGGCCCAGGGACTGCCTTCAGGGCTCAGCTTGTCACCACTACACAGCTTAGAGGTGAAGAGGAGGTAGTCACAACCCTCAACCACGGGTGGGCTCCTACAGCAACAGCGTGTGGGTTCCTCAAGTGAAAGGAACCACACGAACCAAGCCAAACCTGCTCCCCTGCGAGCACAGAACAGCTCCCTATTCCTCCTTATTGTTGTGTTATTGGTGGATCTTCTCAGCAAAGGATGTGCCACAATATTGCTCAAGTGGAGCAGAGCAGAAGTAAAGCTCAAGCAGGACTCGCAGGATTACACCGGTGACACGGGCTTTGGCCAAACCACGACAGCACACACACCAGGCGACGGTGACGACCCACACCAAAGCCAGGGAGCTTGTTCATTATTGCAACTGAGGTATCGAGATCACACAAGCAGAACAGGCTGATGCTCCAACATCAGCCCTCAACACCCCAAGGCCTGACAGGAACACGGCCTGGGCTCTGCATCCCACTGGGAGACGCTGGAGCTGGCGCCGATGGGATGAGCCAGAGGAGCAGAGGCTGGAGGGACACGGAGCATCAGACACACAGTGGGAAGGCTACCACAGGGGTGTGAGACCAGGGAGAGAGAGGAACAGTCAGAAGGGAACTATTGCTTGACAAAGTGACACACCAGTGGCATTCAATGACCTCCCTCCCAAAACAACAACAACAAAAAAAAATCAACAGAGGAAGAGAATATAAAAGATCTGGGTTGGTTTTCAGGTGAAGGGGAGGACAGAGGATGCTTGGAGGAGGTGGAAGAGCATCACTGCCTTGGGACCAGAGGCTGTAGCAAGGCTGACTGCGCTGGAAGACAGACATCAGAGATCTACAGGGGTTTGGCAGAGGATGGGCTGCTGGGGAGGGCTGGGCAGCAGCTCTCTTTAATCGCTGGCAACGTGGTTCTCATTTTGGAGGGTGTGCCAGCGTTCAATCTTCTTGTCCTTGTTCTTCAAACATTCGTACCAGTGTTTCAAGCGCTCGCCCTTGGCCGTAATGCCCAGCTGGCAACCGCCTGGGAGAGAGAGACAGAGGAGACATCACGTTCAGAGGTCATGCTCATGTTGCAGTAAGTCCTTCCATAGGGACAGACATCGTATCTGCAGCATCTTCCACCTCCTGGCTCAAAAAAATCTCACAGAAACACCCAGAGGTGCTTTGCCTGCCCAAATCTCCTGGGCTGCTGGAGATGGGGCAGCACAGAGGATGCACTGTATGTGATGGCCTGGAACAAACACCCCACCAGCTTCCATGGTCCCACCTGGGGATCCTCCCAGGACAGGTGACATACACACCCCTCCCATACAGCAAACACTGTACTGGGCACCAAAACTGTCCCCAGAGTACAGAGACCCTCAGCTCACCAATGTAGTCGTTGGATTTTCCAATGTCGTAATCCCAGACAGAAATGTCCAGTGACTTCTTGGCCAGATCACTGTGTTTTATGTCATAGAAGAACTCCTGCAGAAGGAGAAAAAACACATCAGGAAATGCACTCCAGGAAAAAAACACCCCAAATCCTGCAGTTAAGGGATTGCACATGATTTCTGAGCAGTCTGGATTCAAAATCCAATGAGCAAAGAGTTAAACTTAATGAAGGGAAAATGCTCCTTCCCTGAGGCAACTCTTCTCCCGAGGTCACAGGAGCTGAGCTCACCCCTTGTACCTACAGGAGCCCTTTCTATGTGTCCCCTCAGAGCAGAAGCAGTGGTGGGACCCCAGGGATGCTCATCCCACACAGATCCCATGGCTGGGATGACACAGAATCAGCAGCACCAGCAGCAGGGGGATCAATTCCCCAGCACTGAACTGAGGGGTTCTCCCACAGCCAAGTCATTCCCAAAATATTCCTGGGCACAGAAATGAGAAAGGAGCCCCAGCAAGGAACTGAAACCTCAGTGAGCTTGTCTTCCACCTCCTCCATTCAACACAGTAATTAGCTAAATTGATTTATTAATTAAAAAAATAGATCCATCCCTACCTCGTTAAACTCAGGATTCAATGTTTTCTTCTTAATCTGTGTCTTGTGCTTGGCCTTTTTTCCCATATCAGGTTTCAGCCAACTGGGGGCAACAGAAAACAGTTCAAAACTCAAGTGCAAGAACAGTGGGAATTTATAAGCTTAAAACATGAGTTTCTGGGCTAGAAAACAGGAACTGAAGACATTTATTTAAGGCTAATCTCCCTTCCCACCTTCTAAAGGATGTGGGAAAAATGTGAGGCTGGGGCTGTGCAGCCTGGCTGGAGGTCCAGAACTTAATTGTAGCATCGAGATTAACTAGACTGATGTTGTGAATTGCTTTAAAAATAGAAATTCACCGTCTTCTGTTTGTGGAGATAGAAAGTATAAAAAATCAAGAGACTGAGAAGGAAAACTGCTCATTTCCACTCAGGTACAAAGAGATGTGCAAAATGTTCAACATGAGAGGTATTGGAGAAATTTTAGGGAGAATAGAGGTTTTCTCTGAAGGCAAAGAGAAAACAGCAACAATAATCAGGAATGACTGAAGGGCCCTCTCTGTGTCACATTTTATGAGACTGGAGTTAAAGCAAATTTATTCCCCACATTCCCAGAAGCCATCCAACCATTAGAGACAGGGATAAGCACAGCAATCCTGGGGTTCTCTGGGCTTATGGGGCATCAAAGGGGCACAGAGGGGCATTGAGCCACCCCTGTCCTGCAGCTACAGTGAGTCAGAGATGGAGATAAGGACCCCTTGCCCTCCAGCTCCGCAGACATGAGGTTGGACTCGATGCTCCTGGAGGTCTTTTCCAATAATTCAGTGACTCCACATGAGGTGGCCATTGGGTCTGGGCATTTGGGGGCCCACAGGGACCGATGGACCCGCGGGCTGCACCAGTCTCACCAAACTTCAGCCACAACACGGGCACCAGCACCGTGCCCAGGCACTGCTGCTGGACAGCTCCTTCTGGACCAGGAGCTCCCAGCCCATCAGCTGCTTCCTAAGGACAGTGGGGGGCTCCACCAGCACACGTTCCCGCCCCGAGGCATTCCCAGCTCGCTCACAGCTTGACGAAGGGGTCGGAGTATCCGTTGGCATCCATGGCCGCCAGGTGCACGCAGCGCACGATGCCCACGATCAGCCCGCCCTGCTGGGTGCTGTACATGAGGGACACCAGGATCTTCCCACGCTCCTCCACGTCCCCACCACGATCCACCTGCAGGAGGAAGTGGCCAAAGATGGGGATGGGGGGCTGAGTGGGGAAAGCTGTCAGGGGAGGAGCAGCAGAAGGGACAAAGAGGGTACAAGGGAATGTCGTGTTTCCGTGGGGGGGTGGGAAAAATGGGCTCGTGCACAGGAGAGGGTGGGTGAAACATGTGGAATGTGATGTCCTGCAAGGACTTACCTCCTCCTCATACAGAGCCATCCCACGGGATGCGCCGGTTGTTCCGGCTCGTTTTGTCTTGGGTGGGAAAGGGAAAAAAAAGAGACAGCCATGAGTGACCACAGCTGGGAGAGGCACCACCCTACAGCAAAAACATCCCCAAGGACCTCAGCCCAGCTCCTTCGCTGCACTCTGGAGGAAGGGGCTCAAGAATGTCCATCTGCTCCATCAACTTCCATCCCAGCAGGTTCAACACTGGGGAGCAGAGCTCAGGGATAGAGCAACCTGCCCTCTCCTCCACAGAGACAATGCAATAGGAGAGGTCCCCAGAAGTCATTTCCCCTGGATTCCCAACCATGCTGTTATCTCCTGGTCTGGATGTGTCACGTCAAGTCAGACACGAGTGGGAATCTAGCTCCTAAAGGTGCCAGTGAAGTCAGGACCTCCAGCTCCTGGCTGGAGCCAGCCCCAAACCCACCAACAGCTCCTGGCTGTCTCCAGCCCAAACCCACCCCTCCCTCCCTCATGTGCCATCTGTTTGCAACCCCAACACAAAGGGTAGCAGAAGGACACTCACTGCTATTACTCTCTCCAGGCAGATGTTGAAGTTCTTTTTCTGATTGGCTTTGAGTTTTTTCAAGGCAACTCTGGTTTCTCCAATAAATTCATTGTGGCCAAATTTGTCTTCATCACACACGGAGATCCTGGAGGGAAGAGGAAAAGGTGGAACATCAACCAAGCTGGAGCAGCACCTGACTTCAGAGCCAAACCCACCCCTGCAGGGGCACAAGAGCAGGGATGGAAAAAAATCCCACCCTCCATCTGTCTCCACTCTGAAAAAAGCTTTCAAAAACCCCAAACTTCTGGTTTGCCAAAAAAATCAGCATTTTTAATATCTGCTCTATGACAGGGCAAGAAACCAACAGGTGGAAATTTCCTGTAGGAAGGAAAATGCCAAAAGTTTTGAAAGATATTTAAATGATATCTTCATATTCTGCTGGGATATCACCAAATCAGCACAGATATATAATATACACATCTCTACATTGGTAAGAAGTATCATAATGCCAATAATTTAATACTAAATGACAGGGTCAAAATGCCTTTTTCTCCTCTTAAAAGGACCACTCAAATCAGATATTGATTTTTAAAGAAATACTGCATTTCCAGGTGCCTCGTCACCCCCTGTCCTTTACTGCCAGTGCTCTTCAAAATGTGAGGAGCCCCAGAGTCCCATCCCACCCCTCCATGGGATCCCAGGCTCCTCCACTTGCCTGAGGGTTTTCCTCTGCATGTCCTCATCCGTGATGCCGTGGTACACCAGGGTCTCGTTCCACACGGGGTTACGGGTGTTGCGCAGCGTCTTCGTCCTCAGCTTGTTTGACTACGGTGTTAAAACAAATCTCATTACACCCCTGAGCTCCTCCCCACCCAAATTCCAGCTCCTGGAAGAGGTGCTCCAGCACATCTGGCTCACAAGAGGTGGTTTGACTGGGTTGTGATCCACCAGCTCTGGGTGAAATCACCAACCAGACCTTGACACGAGCAGCGGGGACTCAGTGACACGTGGTGGCCAAGGCAGCCCTCCCTGCCTGGGTTTTGTCACTCTCTGGGGTCTGTTCCCTCTGGAACATTTGTACATGGGAGAAGGTGCACAGGGCAGGATGTGGGGGCTCAGGTCACAAATCTCGTGATCCGAAAGAGGTGACAGCTGGGGAATGGAGGAGCTCTGTCACTTGGTTTTGTGTCCTTCACAAACACATGTTCAAAATAGAAAAAACTAGAAGAAATATCAGCAAATGAGAGAGGCAGAAATCCAAGCAGTTCCTGAGACCCTAACCCTAACCTTGATTTACTCTGCATGGGATCACATAACCTGTAAATATCAATCCCATGGTTTTATTATCAGTTTTCTCCTTGTTTTATAGTGAGTCCCTCTGAGCAAAATTCTGCTGCACAGAAAAGCTTTGCAGCCCCTGAGCAAGGAGCCAGCACCACTGGGCCAGTGCTGCTCACCCCTTCCTCCAAGGTTTCACCACCAAGGTCAGTTTAGCTGGGCTGGGGAGAGAGATTTCCAGGGATTTCCATGACAGAGCCGAGGTTTCCTCAACAGTTCTCTCTTTTCAGCTCTAACAAGAAGATGCTGCAGCTTTAAAGCAAATAGTTCAAATTGTGGCAGTAAAGAGATTTTTGATCAGATGTTTTGTGATGCATCAACAGCGTCACCTCCTCTGGAGCTTCCCTCCATCCCTGAGCAGATTCCTGCCTGCAGGATGAGCTGTTCCTCGGGTCTGGGAGAGCATCTGTGAACATCATCACTGCTCAGAGATACCCCCGGGGAAAACAGCAGCAGTGAGCAGAGAAATCAAGGGGGAAAATCTGATACAAGGCAGGGGCTCGAGGGGGCTCTGAGAAACCTCTGCTCAATTCCCAGCCCCTAATGCACCAAACCAGGCAAAGCCTCACCTTGCTGGCTCCAGGCAGGAGGTGCAGCTTGACATAGGGATCAGCCAGGCCGTTGGAGTCCATTGGTTTTAAGCCCTAAAAGGTGACAAAGGAAACACAGCACATGAAAATTCCTTTGGCAGAGCCAGGGAAGAGAAAAAGCTGCCCAGGAAGCAACTCGGCAAAGAGAAAATGTGTTCAGTGAACCAAAAGCAGAATTCTCTGCCCTGAGCAGTCGTGGGTGCCACCATGTGCTGAAACATCAAACCCACTCAAGGATAAATCATAACTATAGAATTACAGGATGGTCTGGGTTGGAAGAGACCCCAAATATCACCAAGTGCCACCCTCGTGCCATGGGGAGGGACATCTTCCATCAGATTTGCCCAAGGTGGCCTCGAACCTTTCCAGGAATGGGCAGCCACAGCTTCTGTGGGAAGCCTGCCCCAGTGCCCCACCACCCTCACGGATCTTTTGGATCCACTCAAGGAAAAGCCCCCCAACCTTCCTCAGCAAAGAGCGGCTGTGCCACCGGGGCCAGGCTGGGTGTCCCAAGGGAACGGCCTCTGCCAGCAGCCACACGGCTTCCAGCCCATCATACTGGAGAAACTGGGAGCCAGATGGGCTCAGATTGGGGGAAAAATGGGGAAAAAGAGGAGGATTTACCTTGGCCTTGATGAGAGTGCAGTGCAGGGAGCTGTTCTCCTGGTCATAGAGCAGGCTGAACTCCAGAGCTCCCAGTGTGGCTGACAGGGAGGGAGGAGGAGTTGGAAACAGAACCTTGTTAAAACCTCAGCCAATAACTGCATTTAATCAGCCCTGATTAGTAATAATTAGAAAGATTTACAGGTCAAATGTCATAGCTGTTTACTGCACACGAGACTGTGCTGGCATTGGCCAAACTGCCTCAAATCCAGTTGGATTCATGAGCTCTGCAGAGGAGGGACTGCCCAGGGAAGGCAATTTGGGGCTTTGGAGCTGACTTCCACATCCACCAGGCAAAGGAGAAGTATCCCAACGAACCCTTCTCCCAGCAGTGCCACCCTGGATCTCAAGTTTCCCAAAGAAACCGCTCCCTTCCTCCCCTGTGCCCACGGTACATACTGCCTTCATCCGAGTCGTAGCTGTTGGCATCCTCCTCCTCTTCCTCCCGGGGTTGCTGCTGCCTCTGAGGGGCGGCAGGGGGCTGCTGGAAGGTGGGGGGCTGCCAGGCTGGCCTGTCCTCCCGGGTGGGGGGCACAGCGTAGCCCCCTCCTCGCTCCTCCCTGGCAGCAGCACGGGCTGGCTCCGGGGCTCCCAGCGGTGGGCTCGCTGTGGGAGGGACCCCCCGTTAGCCCCGGGTGGGCTCTGCCCCCCCAGCCCCTCACAGACAGCCCGGATTTACCTTGTCTGTCCGGGAAGCGCCCGCCCGCTCCGGGGCCTGGCCTTGCTGCTGCTGGCGGCCCTGGGGACAGACGGAGGATCGGTGGGGTGTTGGGGACAGACAGACAGACAGGGGATCACCGGGACATGGGGGACAGACAGACACGAGTTCAGCAGGACTTTGGGGACAGACAGACAGACACGGGATCACCGGGACATGGGGGACAGACAGACAGACAGACACGGGATCAGCGGGACATGGGGGACAGACAGACAGACACGGGATCAGCAGGACTTTGGGGACAGACAGACACGGGATCAGCAGGACTTTGGGGACAGACAGACAGACAGACAGACACGGGATCACCGGGACATGGGGGACAGACAAACAGACAGACAGACACGGGATCAGCGGGAATTTGAGGACAGACAGACACACACGGGATTAGTGGGACATTAGGGACAGACACACAGACACGGGATCAGCGGGACATGGGGGACAGACAGACAGACAGACACGGGATCAGCGGGACTTTGGGGACAGACACACAGACACGGGATCAGCGGGACTTTGGGGACAGACAGACAGACAGACACGGGATCAGCGGGACATGGGGACAGACACAGGTTCACCAGGGCATTCACTGGTGGGTGCCCTCCATCCCTCTCCCACCCCAGCGCCACAGTTCCCCAAACAGGGAGTCGGGGCAGGGCAGCAGGGTGATCAGTCCCCAGGGATTCATCCCGGCTCCATCCCTATCCCATCCTACCTGTGGGAGCTGCTGCCGGGGGGGCTCCAGCAGCGGCTGCCGGGGGCGGCCGCGGGGCTTGCACGGAGTTGGTTCTCTTCACACCTACAAGGAGAGGGCACAATCGGCACTGCCACCCCTGGGACAGCTGCCAGCCTTGTGCCCCCCCAGCCCTCTCGTGCCAGGGATGCAGGGGCAGGCACAGGGATGCAGGAGCACAGCTCTCACCGGGGCTCCTGCTGACCCCGCTCTCGGCAGTGTAGTCCCGGCTCTCGGCGTCCCCGCCGGTGTCCTCGCTGCCACACGGACCCTGCCGGCCCTCGGCCACCTTGCGGCTCCCCCGGGAGGCTCCCGTCGTGTCACTGCCTGTGGGAGAGGGATAAAGGCGGCAGTGAGGCTGGAAAAGCTGCCTCTCATCCCTGGGGGATGCCCAGCCTGGGTGGCAGCAGGAGGAGGATGGGCACACCCACTGCAGCAGCACTCCCAGAGCTCTGGGGACTGCAGCACGAGGGCTCTGCACCAGCAAACCTACACATGGCAGTCAGGAAAGCCCAAAGGACACACCAGACCATGTGGACACCAAGAGATGCTGGGATCTCATGGAAAAACAAGGCCATCACCCAGACCTGAGCACTCATCAAACCCCTAAGGCATCACAGCTCCACAGTCCCCAGGACTAGGGGATCATATTTTCCTTTCGCTGATCATCTTCCATTTATTAACAAGACAATGGTGGCAGCTGCCTCTGCCTCTCACTTCCATCACCCAGTGGATAAATCCCAGTCACACACTACAGGGTGCCCAGAGCACTCCATGGTGACAAATTGCAACGCAGGGATGTGATGGAAAAGGTCTCTGCACTCACCTGGCTGGCACTGGAAACGCCAGGGATAAATCTTTGCTGTGACATAAATGGGATGTTTCTCCTTGGCTGGGCTCTCAGGGTCACCGGAGAGAGCGAAATGCAACAGATTGGAGGTGGGGGGAGAGGAGGGAGGGAAAAACACTGGAATGCTGAGGAGCAGGGAGGAGGGAAAATGAGCATCCAGGACCAGGAGCCCCGTGGTGCAGAAATAGCGGTGCAATAAATCATTTTCCAAGGGAGCTTTAGGAAAATCATGGGCACAGCGTGAGCATGCTGAGCACCAGGAGGGACCTGCAGAGCTGGCAAAGCCTCCCTGACTCACAGGAGCCAGAGGTTTAATAAAAGCTGCCTGTCGTGGGGCTGGAAAGTTTAACAGCACCGGCTACTGTTGTGATTAAATCACTTTAAGTGGTTTCCCCAACTGCTGTTGCATGGGAAGATCAGCTGGCACAGCCTTGCCAAGGCTCAGTGGAGTCATTCAACGGGTTGTGGCCAAGCCCAGGAACCCCCAAAACACCACCCAGACACGTAGAGTGTGTCCCCATAGTGCAGGTGGAGGGAGCACAGCTCAGAAAAAAGCAGTGCCAGCAACATGGAGCCACAGCTGGGAACTCAAACATGGCCACAATCACAACAGACCCTGGGCTAAAGGAAGGGTGGGATGGAGGGGATCACTCCAGAGGGAAATGTCCCCTCAGCCCCTCATTGTCTCCTCCATGCAGACAAGGAAGGAGAGCAAGAGGAGGGTTTGCAGCCACTGGGCTGCTCCCAACTTAATGACTGTCCAAACCAGGAGCGGCAAGTGTTGGAGTGGGGTCAGGTACCCCCATCACCTCAGAACTCCAATTCCAAATTGTCAAAATGAGCATATTATTCCAAATTAACTCTCAGTAAGACCTTCTCACTCTCTATGACTCCCTGAAAGGAGGTTGGAGCCAATAAGTGACAGGACAATGGGAAACAGCCTCCAGTTTTGCCAGAGGAGGTTTAGGTTAGGAGGGAAAATTTCTTCACTGAAAGGCTTGTCCAGCCCTGGCACAGCTTCCCAGGGCAGTGCTGGGAGTGCCCATCCCTGGGGAATTTAAAAGCTCTGCAGATGTGGCACCTGGGGACACAGGTCAGTGGTGGCCTTGCCAATACTGGGGGAACAGTTGGACCCGACAGTCTCTGACAGCTTTTTCTAACTCAATTATTCCATGATTCTAAGTGGCGGAGGGGGCAAGATAGAACCATGAAGAGCCACTGCTGCATCCTCACCCTGCTCTGCCCCCCATGCACGGCACAAGCCTGGGCACAGCTCAAAATGCCGGTGCCCTTCTCGGGGGGAAACCAGCGCAGAGCAGCTGGGCTGCTCCATCTCCTGCACACATGCACAAGCCCCCACAAACCTCCTGGAGCTTCTCCAGGAGGTTTTCCAAGGACTGCCATTAAACAGGCAGAAAAACCCCTGCCCCTCTCACAGCAGGGCCCACCACCCACAGAGGCAGCTCCGCTCAGTGCTGGAATCGCAGCGACTCAACCCCGGCGTGTGCGGGAGGTGGGAAAGGCCTGGAATAACTCAGTCCCCGCGTGGTGGGTGGCAGCAGCAAGGAGAGGGCCTGCTGCAGCTTCCCAGGGGAAGCTCTGCGGGAAAACGCCACGGGAATGGAGGGAGAGGGCTCAGCACAGGCAGCACCAGGGCAGCGGCACAGGGAGGGGGGAAGGCCGGTGCTTACCCTCGGTGTCCGGCTCGGCTGGGGGGGACCCGGCCTCCGCCTGCCCTTGGGGCACAAACAGAGCGACAAGGGGTGAAGCTGCAGCCCACGCTCCCACCACCACCAGCCTGGGACATGCTGACACTATTTCCCCTTATTTCCCTTCTTATTCTGATTTTTTCTAGGCTTCTCCATCTGCACGTTCACACCCAGGCACTGCCCAAGCTCCCAATTCCCACCCGGGGCTGCCCCTGCAATCCCATCCATTCCAACTCGGGCAGCCTGGATAAAGCTCTGGATGCTTTTTCCCAGCCCCAATGGCTCGCTGGCAGCACCCTGGGTGTCACCTACCTCGGGGGGCTCCACGAGAGGGCACTTTGGGGTCTGGGCCGGGTGGCCCCGCCGGGCTGGGCTCACTCGGACCTTGGGCTCCCTTGTTCTTGCTGATGGGCATCGGCTGGGGCAGCACTTGCTTGGGCAAACCCTTGAAGAACCAGGCACCCGAGCGCTTCCACACCTGGGGGAGCGGGGACAGGGGTGGCATCTGTGTCCCGGGGGGACCCCGAGGGATTGGTCCCTCTGTGTCATCCGGGTCCTCCTCCAGCTCGGGAAAGATGTGCAACCCCACCCCCCCACCTTGCAGCCCATGCTGCTGATTGATTGATTGATTGATTAACTAACTCTGACTCCCCGCTGCCTGCAGTGTGAGCCAATCTCTGCCAGCAGCAGCCTCTTCAACCCCCAAGACTTTGTTTTCAACAGAAAAATGTCATTTTATACAGGAAGCAAGGCCATCCTGTAAGAACCAGACTCAAGGGCAAGGCTTAGTGGTCAGGCTGGAAGGCTCTGAGAGCCTGAGTTGATCCCATCTGGGAGGTCTGGGGTGGGGACAGTGCACAGGGTGACACCAAGGGCAGGGACCCCACCCAGGGGCCCCTCCCACGGCTCAGGGGGGTGCCCACTCACCTCCCTCTGCTCGCTGCAGATCTTGCAGAGCCAGATGGTCTGGGGCCGGCTGTTGGAGCTCTGCACCCCGCACTTGGTGCAGACATTCTGCAGAGAAAATGAACTGCTGGGTGGCCTTGGGGATACCATGGCCACCACCTCAAGGTCCCACCACACCAGCACTGCCAGCAGGAGGGTAATGAGCACAAACAGCACTGAGTGCAGAACACCCGGGAGATGTCCCCTCGTGCCCCTCACGTGTGGAGGGATGCCAGGTTAAGGAAACTGCCCCCAGGGACTGAGGTGCCCCCTGGTCTGAGATGCTCTCCCAGCTCTGTCAACAAAATCCTTCCCAAGGGCTGCACTGATGCTCTGTATGAGTCGTCCTGTTCTGCAAACTCCTCCTTTCCACCCCACACGGAGCACCCCGTGAAAACCCCAGTCCAGCTGAAGCCTACACGAGGACTCAGAGCCCAACATGCCACCAATTTCCCCAGGAACACGGGGAACCGCTGAGTTCACCCCCTTCCATTCAAATCCTGCGCTTCCACCCATCCCATCCTCCTCTCTTCCATGCTCAGAGCTGCAGGAACTCCACTCACTGTTCCTGCCCCTCCTCAAGCACCAACCTCATTGCAACCACCATTTCCAACTGCTAAGAGCCCTAAACCACAAAAGAAAGTGAATTAACAATCCCTGAGCCAGCGGGTCCAGCCGGCATCCCTGAGGTCAGGAACGACTGCCGGTGGATTCCTTGGAAGCTGTGGGGATGTGGGGGTCCGGGGGTCCAGGGGGGGCTGCAGGACACGGGGAGGGGTCTCACCTTCTTGCAGTCCTCGCACACGACGCAGGCGGAGCCGCGCGGCCCCAGCTGCTCCCCGCAGAGGATGCAGCGGTTCACCCCGTCCCCCAGCACGCTCCGGCGCATGTCCTCCAGCCGGGTCATCAGTCTCCTGGCAAACGGGGCACACGGGATGTCAGGAAAGGCTCAGGATACCGGGATCAGGCTCCTGCTCCTGAGGGGCAGCCGCTGCCTCAGCTCCAGGTGCTGCTTTTCCTGCTGCAGCTCTCCCCTTCCAGCTATGGGAATGCGAGCAGGGCAAAAGACATCCCAGCAGGATAAAACCTCCAACATGGCTTTTATTCTGCACAATGCCAACTTCCACTGGTGTTGTCAGAGAGGAAACAAAAGCACCAGCTCCATGGATATCCCTTTGCACGGAGCAGTTTGGCATCAGTGGAGCAGCTTTGTCCCCACATGGAAACCTTTCCACCCAGAAGAGCCAGAAGAAACCCTGGAAGGGCTCTGGTGAGGGCTGAGTGAATTAATTAGCTTTCTTATTAATTAAGGGAAAACATTGCATATACTGGAAATTATAGAGATGCTCTAAGTGAAATGCTAAAAGCCCACTGGAGAGCAGGCTGTGAAAACACATCTGGTTCCTGCAAAGGTAAAAAAAAACCAACAAAAGTTAAGGAAGTTCTGGAAAAGCAGCACTGGCAGAAGGAGTTTGGGAAGCAGGAGCGAGCTGCCTGCCGGGAGCATCCTCCACTCAGTTAACCCAGAATCCCAGCCCTAAAAATAGCTCAGGAAGGGAAACAGGATGCATTATTTATGCCATTCAGTGAGGAAGGAGCAGGAGTGAAGAAGGGAGGAGGAGATCCAAGCCCACCAGAGAGAGCAGCCCCCAAGGCCACCTTCCCTCCCCGACCCAAATCCGACAGAGCCGCAAACACGCATCAGAAACACCCAGCCTTGGAAAGACATTCTCCCACAGTCTGATGACACCTTTGGATTTATGGTGACATGGTGCCAGCACCTCTGAAAGGCTCATAAACCATCTGTGAGCTCCCATGGACACAGGGTGCCTCTGCTTTGGTGTCCACCATTCCAAGGGCTCCACGGGGAAAAGCATGCTAAAGGAAGAGCAGCAAGAGGGGCAAAAATCATGCAGTCCCAGAATGTTTTGGGCTGGAAGGGATCTTAAAGCTTAAACTTCACCCCGTGCCATGGCCAGGGACACCTTCCACTCTCCCTGGTGGCTCCAACCTGACCTTGGACACTCCCAGTGATGGGGCAGCCACAGCTTCTCTGGGCACCCTGTGCCAGGGCCCCCCACCCTCCCAGGGAAGGATTTCTTTCTAAAATCAAGCACTGTGGGACATGCAGCCTATCCCAGCTCCTAAATTCCTCATTGCAGTCAACAGGAACATCTCAAAGCTCTTCTCCAGCCACCAAGTCAAGCCCAACACAGGAATGCAGATCCACGACTCCACACACGTTGTCCAACCAAAGCCATGTTATCACATCATCTCCTGCCGGTGGGAGACATCAGCTCTGCTTAAAGCCACCAGGGAATCTCCCAGTCCTCCTCCTGGGCTCCAGGGGACTCCTGGCAGCTCTTAATGAAGCTGCACAGGCCATTCCCAGCAGGGAGCTGGGATGGCTGGGCTGGGTGGGCAGCAGCAGAGCCAGACGGAGGCAGCACTGGGGACAAATCAGTTTTCACAGCTCCAGTGTCACCAGACAGCAGATGGAGGAGTTCACAAGTTCCTTCAGTCTCCAGCACCCGCAGCTTTGGCAGCTACAACACCATGAGGGCTCTAAATACAGCAATCCTGGTTCTCTTTGTGTGGAAAAATAACATCCCTGGATCATGGCAAGGTGATTTTGTGCTTGTCCACCCCAAGGAGAAGGTGCTCCAGTGCTGGACAGGGCTTGGAGCAGCCTGGTCTGGAGGAAGGTTTCCCTGCCCATGGCGGGGGGTGGAACGAGAGGAGTTTTAGGGTCCCTTCCAACCCAAACTGTTCAGGGATTTACCGAAGAGATGTGACTGTCCATCCCTGTCATCAGCACCACCCTTGGTGCCCTTCCCAAGCTCCATGGCCAACACATCCTGCTGCAAACACGGGCTCCCAGTGACTTCAGCAGAGCTGCACCATCCCACAAGCCCCCAGCCCGCAGCATTCCAATAAAAACCTGGAAACTGGCTGTTCCCCAAGCATTTCTTGTTGAAATGAAATGAATCCCACCCCACACAACACAAGGTCCCCGCAAAGAGCCCCCAACAGCAAACAACACCGAGCTTTTGTCACAGCACATCATTCCCACCTCAGCAGGGGGAATATTCTGGGGGAAAAAACTCTTTCTTTTCCAAGCAGCAAAGCACAAGTACCTCCTGCAACCCCCCCCCACTGTGCTGCAAGAGCTCCAAGCAAAGCAGCTTCCCGTTGGAAATCTGCAAGCCCAAACAAACTTATTATAGAAACTAGAACAAATGGCACAATCAAAGGGATAAAAAAAAAAAAAAAAGGAAAAAGCCTTTGCATTTCAAGAGATTCATTATTTAGTTGCAAAACCTCTCCCAGTCTCTCATTTAGCAGAAGGGGGTTTGTAAGCAGTGGAATTGCTCAGCAGCCAGAACACACCTGTGGCACCAGTTGCAAGCAAAGCACATTTTCCTAATTAAAACATCCTTTCAAGAAGGAGAAATTGGACTATTTTTTCCCTAATTCAAATGCTGCTAGAAGAGAACTGGATGAAAAGTTAAATTTTAAATCCTGGGGTGAACCCAGCAGAAAGAGCCCTGGGAAAGGGAGTGTTGTGCTGAGACCTGGGGTTGGAAGCTCCTGATTGGGGTGATAACTGGGAGAAAATACCCAGTACTTCCAGAGCCCCATTCCCACATTGTTCTTCCATCAATGACCAAGGGAAGCCCTGCTTTTGCCAAATTTTCTGCCTTTCCTTTTTCTCTGCCCTGGATATAATTTCTTTATCATTTTTATTGCCTATAAATCAGCCTCCAGTTCATCCCTCTCCCTTCCATGTCTCCAGGGCTACAGCAACATCTTCCTCACCATTATCCACCCTTCAAAGTGTCCCTGCAGGACTGACTTCAAAGAGCAGGAAATATCCTTCAAATTGTTAAAATAGGGGGGAAAAAAAGCCAGCAGAGAAGCAATTGAAGCTGGTGGTGGGAGCTGGCTCGGCCCAGCACCCGGAGCCAGCCCTGTGGAGCGGGAGAACATCCATCATCTGCCAAAGAAATACGGATTAGTCACTGATGGGAGCGAGATAGAAGCGGCTGTATCTGAAATGCTCCACATGTACCTGAGATAACAGCAATAAAACAGTCCCCTGATGATACATTAATGACCCAGCCCTGTAAATACGGGCTGGAAGAGGAGGCTGAGCAGCCCTGGGGTGGTGAGGGCTGGTGGGGACCTCCCTGGGAGCTCCTGGAGAGGGCAGGGAAGGGCTCATGGACACAGGAGACCAGCAAACGTCTCCCGGGGGCTGTGGCAGGAAGAGGGACCTACAGGGATGAGGGATGAGCTCGGGCACAGCTCAGCCCTAGATGGGATGGAAGTGTTGGTGGGTTTGGCAGTTCATGGTGGGATTTGAGGATCTTGGAGGTCTTTTCTAACCTAAATGAATCCATGGAACTCGATGCTGCAGCACCAGCATTTTCTCTTGCACCAGGAAGACCAGAGGGATGACGAGAGGGAAAGAGAGACATGGAATTAAGTGCTGATGATCCCAGGAAACAAGACTTAACAGCGGGGCGGGCACACAAGAGTTTGTTGTGTTTAAATATTCATCACCACTCAGAAGTTAAAGATGTGCTTAATGGGCTTTAAGTTGTGTCAGGGAGGACATTCAATGCAGCAAAGGAGGTGGGAGAAGGACCTGATCCAGGGCACAATGAGGCAGGTGCTCCCCAACACCACGTGGGGACCAGCAGGGATGAACTAAGACACCCAAAACCACATCCATGACAAAAAACCTCTGCAAGAACACAAAGGAGGTCACAAAGTGCCTCCAGAATTAAGCACTGCCTTGCCTCCGTGGGGAAATCATGTGCCTTAAAGGGCTGAATATTAAATTAAGGCTAATTTTAATGGCATAAAAGAGACAAGAAAAGCAGCCAAGCTACAGATTAAAGAAAACAATTAAAATTGGGATGGAAAATGACAAGCAATTTTCCTCTCCTCCAAGTTTGCAGGTAACTAAAGGCAAAGCACCACTGGGGCTTTTCCAAGCTGAGCCCTCACCATGGAAGGGAGGTGCCCACAGAGGCCAAGTATCCCATTCCATGCTGGTGCATCACTCCAGGTGTTACAGGAGGGTTATTACTTTATAGTCTCATCCCAGTCTTGGAAATAAGAGAGGAAGGTTTTTTTAGGGAAAAAAAACCCAACCAAAACCCCACAAAAACTCAAGCAGCACATGAGTGGTTTCCTGGCCGTGGGTTCATCTCATCTCCTCCAGAAGTTGACTCTCAGGAGTCATCCCTGTCCATCTCCAGCAACCTCCCTGCCCTTCCTTGACCCCTAATTTTATTTCTATGTTGTCTGTCCAAGGAAGATCTGAGGCTGTGGTCCCCAGAGAGCCTCCCTGCTGCTGGTCACCAAGGTTAATGACTCAATCCCCTGTGACTTCAGCCATCTGTTCCATGTGTCATCCTGGCCATAAGCAGCCAAATTAAAATGCAATCCTGCTCCGTAGCTAGTGCTCTCAGGGGAAAGGTGAGAGGCTGTGACCCACAGGGAGATGGCCAAGCCATGACACTTTCCCAGGGCATCCAGGAGCCATGTGTCACCTCAGTCCTGGGAGAAGCAGCTCTATAAATATCAGCTCCTAATTTTGGGGGTTTTCAGATCTTTCCTTCAATGCCAAGAGCCTGCTAGAACTTATTAGGCAGTGGAACAGCCTCGGTATGTTATTGATGGCATCCAATTATAGATGCATAATGGAGTCGATTAGTGCCTGCAGGTGCTCCTGTGTCAGCTGGGAGGAACAGGCTCCTCGTGGATTGCAGCTGGAGCATCCCCACCACCACCAGCACTGGAGTTGGCACAGAGACCCCCTGAACACGAGCCAGGCCATGCAGGGAGGGAGATGTGGTAGGAATGGATCCATCCCTGCCAACATGGATCTCTAATCCCTCTGGCCAACAATTTTCAGCCTGTGCCCCTCGACCAGCCCCGAGGATTATCCTCCTCACCCAGCAGTTGCAAAGTCCTCCATCAACTCCAGCTCTTGCTGTGTCATGTTTAAGATTATTTCAGCTCCACGAGACAACAACCCAGCCAAAAACAACACTCCAGTCAAAGTGTCCCTTGTCCTACAATCCTCATCAGCATCCAGCTCACGTATCCCACGGGCTCCATCCACCCTTGGCACTAAAAATACTCTTTCACTGGATTAATTTGAGCTGGGTTTGACACAAAGTCCAATTCCACAAACAACACCTCGACAAGCAGCATCGATTTGTTCCCAACCTGGCTGAGCTGGGACTGAGGATGCAGGACAGGGGACACAAGAGGGCAGGAGCTGGAGAGAATTCAATCAGGAGGGACTTCAGGCGTGAGGAGGTTCATCCGCAGCCAGCACCACCTCTGGGATTCAGGATTGCTCAAGTATTAAATATAAACTCAAATGAATCTCTCAAACTCATCCATTTACTGAGATAACTCCAAGCATTCACCACATATTCCCCCTCTGGAAGGTACACTCACTCCATGGGAGCTGTGCCTTCTATTAACCAAAACAGTGTTTTCATGGAATAATGGAATGGTTTGGGTTGGAAGGGACCTTAAGCCCATCCAGTTCCACCCCACTTTCCACCAGACCGGGTTGCTCCAAGCCCCATTCCAGCCTTGCCTTGAATACTTCCAGGGATGGGGCAGCTTCCCTGGGCAAAAAAAAAAAATCCCAGAAAAACCTGTTGTACCGAGGGACATCCACATCCTCCCTGCCAGAGGCCAGGGATTATTTTGTAATATAAGGGGCTCTCCTGGATAAGGTCCGAGCAGCTCTTAAACGGATGATTCTGTACGAGACAGATACGGGCGCTGTCCCACATTTCTGGAGCTGAACATCCTACAGCTCTTGTCGTGCAAGCCAACAAACACAAAGGGGCTGGCACGGCTCCCGCCGCGCCTCCTCGCACGATGGGAATCCATCGGCTGCGGCTGCACAACCGCCAGCATTCCAGCATTCCCGGCCCTCCCGGCTTTTCATGAATGAGGATGAGCAAACCTCCTCCGACTCGGCTCAGGGAGGAGAGCGGGAGGCTTTGTGCAGGCTGGCAAACAGCTGCAGGATGAGAAATAAATCTCTCCCCCCTCTTCCCGAGATGATTTATGCCCAATCCTAAGAGCAGCACGTTCGAGAGTAATTCTTACAGGGCTGCAAACGGGCAGAGCAGAGGAAATGCTGTTTGTAAGCACTTTGGGGGAATGAATCACCACCATTCATAGCTACTTTCACCTGGTTGGTGCCAAAAAACCGGGAGAGGAAAGTGCTGCGTGTTGTAACACCAGGTGATGCCGAGACAGGGAGGCACGTCCAGCCTGGGGGAGCAGCACACCCATGGGGCACATGTCGAGCCCAGGCAGTGAGAACCACCTCTGCCAAGGCCAAACCTCCCCAGGCTGCTCACAGACCCCTCCTAACCAAGGATTTCTAAAAAATTAGTAAATAAATCCACCACTTTGGAGGCCACAGTGTGCTGTGGCTGCACTGCAAACACACTCAGTGTTTAAGGGATAACAAGCTGTGAGAGGGGCTTTGGCATTTCCAGAGCAGTGGAGAGCACAATTCCTGACTGGGCCTGAATATTTTCCCTCCAAGGAAAAAAAAAAAAGCCATTGAAGCTTAAGTTCAGCAAGAAGGAACTGGTCCTCCATAAGGGAAACAGCTGTGATGCCTGACAGAATTATGGAGATCCCCTCTGGAAAACCATCCCCAGCAGAGCAAGTTGATACCTCATTACCATTCTTTCACCTGGCAAGGAAGGGAAGAGAGGCAGGAAAGGAAACAGACACATCTCACCTCTGAAAGGGCAGCAGGGACGTCCCCAACACCTGGAGGTACCCTGGGATCCCCAGCCCTCCCAGGAGCCGCTCCCAACATGTGGCCAGTCCTGAGCACCACTCAGACCTACTGAGCCTCCCAGACAGCTCATTTCAGGGAGGCAGGAGGGATTAACCACTGGGATGGGTCCATCCCTGTGTCCCTGTTCTCAAAACCCCCCTTGGAGATCCATGGCTTTGCCCACACTAACGGGGCTCAGCTCCTGGACAAGCAGTTTCACAAAATGAGATGCTATTAGTGATCCCTTTTCCACTGCAAAAAGCTGGATGACTCCATAAATCCTTGGCCCAGACCCCCGTGGCACACGGAGCAGCTCATGGAGCAGCTCCCTCCCTGCACACAGGTTCCTCCTGGCTGAGGACCAAAGATCCCCTGCAGGCTCCTTTCAGGAGAAACACTGCAGTGCAGTAGCCGTTTCCCAGGAAAGCAGCCAAGCAGGAGCTTCCTCCGGCGGCAGCGGCGCAGCCCGGGGTGGCTCCGGCCCCTCCAGACCCTCCTCACCCGATGCGCTCCTGCTCCATCTCCTCCATCTTCTCAGCCCGGGCGATCACTCGGTTGATGATTTCCTTCTCCTCATCCGTCAGCTCCTCGCCCTTGCGCTGCCGCTCGGCTTGGCCACCCCATCCCGAGGGGAGCCTGTGGGAACAGGGATTGATCCGCGGGTCACACACACGCGTGTGCTGGCAACAGCCAGGCACGCAGTCCCAAACCCCCCAGAAGGGTACGGTGCCTTCTCCCCATCCTCCAAATCCCTTCTGCCTCCAAGTAGCCTCCACCCCCGTGTGGAACCTTTGCTGTCCATTTTTGGACACTCATTTCATGTGGAGCAAAAACCCCTTTGTGAAAATAGTCTCATTATTTCCACGTTCCAACCGGCACAGTTGATTTTGCACCCTCCTCTCCACTGTGGAACACCAGGTTTGCCAGCGAGCTGCAGTACCAGGGCAGGAGTGGGTGGGTTTTTTTGGGAACATTTCACCAAACATGGGAGTGTTTCCTCCTTTAACATCATTTCCAAGGATCCTTTTGCCCAGCCTGGGTGTCAGGCAGTGATAACCTGGTGCCAGGGTAACGTCTGCCACTCAGACTGGAACAACTAAGGGTGCAGAAGGCAAATGTCCCTCATACTCTCACCTTTCTGCTCCTCTAAAGACTTTTCCTGGGTACTTTCCCCCTGGATTGAACAGACCCACAATGTTGAGCCTTAAATCCATTAAAACCTTGTGAAACACTTCCCAAACTTATGCCTTATTTTTTTGGCATCCAAAACAAGGTTTTTCCTGTTCTCTCAAGGCTATCAGAGTAGCAGGTAAAGAGGAATAAGTGACAAAAAAAGCAAGGGAGATACTCACTGCTCCTTCTCGCTGCTGGGAAGCACAAGAAAGATGGAATAAGGATTAGATGAGAGCAGGGATGGGGACAGCTTGGCCTGGCACAGCCAGTGCTCTCCCCACCTCCGGATGACAGTCCCCAACAGTGTCCCTCCCCATGGACCCCCCCTGCTCCCACCAATCAGCTCCAAACCAACCCCACCCACCCAGCCAGGACAGAGCCCTGGATGCAGCACCATAGATCCCTTTGGAGAACACCAGGACACGCAGACACAGCTCCTCACCAGCACCATGTCCTTGCCCATCCCCGGGTCTGTCCCCCCTTGCTCAGGGGGGTTGAGGAGGTAACACAGCAAGACTTCCAGCCCAAACCAAATTCCTGATGCCCCCAGAGGAAGACACTGTCACCTCCCACTCTGGGGGCTCTCACCTGGCTCGGAGGGACATGGTCCTGTCGCTGGGGCACATCCACGGGTCGGAGCTGCCGCCCAGCACCGCGTCTGTCATCGCCAGCCCCGAGGGGACCCGGGCTCCACTTCTGGGCACACCAGAGCCCTGGTGACAGGCACCAACCTGGCACGGCAGGGAATTCAGTCACTCTGCTCCCAGAGAAGGCAACCTGAAGCTTCCAGCAAGGCTGTTGGGAAAGGACAAGAAAAATCCCCCAAATCACACCTGGAAAAGGGTCGTTTCTGGCATTAAGAGGATCTGGAGCAGGAATGTTACTTTAGTGACTGATATTGTGCAGGAGACACAGGATCCTACAACCGCCCCCCTCCCAGGAGGCAGCGCAGCCACAATCAGCGCTGATGTAATTAATGAGATATCCGACCTCCCATTAATTATGAGGCTTCAGAGCTGGGATGGAAGAGAGTGTTCCACTTCAGATTAACAGCTACAAACCAGAGAACTTTCTGCCCCAAACCCAGCATGTCCTGCTGTCCTTCCCAAAACCACTTTCCCCTTGGAACAAAACTCCTCCTTTTTCATTTTGATTTACTGAAGTTTTTGTCAAATGGATCCAGGAGAGGCACTGAGGGAACAGGACCTGAACACAGTGGTCTGTCCACTCATCTCCAACAGGTTCATCAAGGGTTCTTTAACCCTTTTCCTTTCAGCAAAACTGATACTTTCATTAAAATACAATTTGATGTCAAATACATAGCTGGGTGTTGTGTTATTCCCATTTTTTGAGGTGTTTTACCCCTTTTCCCACTGCCCTTACTCCCTGCATGGGGATGGCAAAGCCCAAACTGATGCTGACCAGCATCACCCACAGCACAGGGATGGATCTATCCGTCTCATCAGCTCTTCTGAGGGAATTTTTATGGAAGGTGACCACCTTGAGCAGAGCAGTGTCCCCCAGAGCCGGCCCAGGGCAGGATCCACCCCCTGCACAGTGCCAGGGATGTGTGATGGCACTGCCAGTCACTGTCCCCCCTGGATCACTCCCAGGATAGTCCTCAAGGGCAGAGGGTGCAGCTGCTGGGTCCAGGGATGGCATCACTCAAGAGAGAGCCCTTGCAAAGGGAGAACTCAAGATAAACCTCCTTTCACAGCCTTTGAGGTGGGAATAAAGGCAAAGACAATCCCTCCAGGAAGGGCTTTGCTGCAGCACTGACTGGAGCACAAAGCTCAGGACACAAAGCCCTCCTTCCTTAGGGGCTCCTGTTGATGGGGGCAGGTTTTTTAGCTCAACTACTTTCCACCCCCGGGTTTCCCCTCGCCTCCCCTCCATGGATGGGGGACCAGCTGAGACACCTGAGCAACAGCCTCCCACCTGCATCACTCACAGAACCTGCATTTGAATTGTTTCCTCTGCCTGTAGCAGAGCTAAAAAATACCCCCAAACCCTTAAAACCCTCTGCAGAGCCCAGCCAGGGCTGATGAGGTTGCTCCTATTCATCTTCTCATCCTGCTGCCTTGGATTCCTCTCTGCTTGGAAGTGATCCCTCAGCCACCCACATTCCATCAACACCAGCATCCCAGAGTGGCCAGTGCATCCCAGCAGGATTAAAGCTCAGCCCAAACTGGTAAAGGCACCTTTGAAAGGCCCAAAGCAACTCCAGCAAAACTCCAACAGAGGCACTGGGGAGGTTGTCACAAGGAGAAAGTGAAAAATGAGAGGTTGCAAAACTGCCCCACTGAAATCAGAAACTCCAAGCCACATAAAACTCGCCCAAAAAGGAGGAAAAACGTCATTCCCATCATCCACCTCCTTCTCTGCAATATTGCAGGGGCTTCTCCATCAGTCCTTGAGGAGGCAGAGATTTGAGGCTCACCTTGGCTTCACTGAAAACTTACATATATAGATGAAAATGTTTGGGGAAAAAAAAGAAAGCAAAGCACGTGGGTAATTAGTGCTCTGCTGGTTTCACACAGTGCCTATTCCTGTGCCAAACCAGAAGGCTCTGATTAACAAGGTCAGTTAAATAAGCAAATTGTTCATTTAAGTCCCCACCGCCACCTCCACAATCCGCAGTGCAGCAGCAAATTCCCACTGGGAACGAAGGGTCCCGGCACAGCCCAGAGGTCTCGTGGGGTGGGCACAGATTTCACAGGATGCTCTGGGAGGAAGGGCAGCATCGTGATGCCACCACCCGTTTTTAAGGGGACGTGAGTGGATAAAGAACTTGCCCAAGGTCAGGTGGAGCAGGAGTGTCCACCCCAACCCTGCAATGGGGGAAAATCCCTGTTTTTCCCTAGTAAAGAGGATAAAGACACCACCAGCACCCGGCACTGGGGAGGAAAACTCCTTTCCCCAACTAGAACTTTCTGCTAATAATAGAGAGGCCACGAGTGTTTTGCTTTGTCGCGGATGGAGCCAAGCCCAGGGACAGTTCCTGAAGGAATACACAATCCTTTCCTCCTCCTATAAATAATAGATAGGGAAGATCTACTTTGCATTACTTCCAGCAACTACCCTCACTTGCCCTAATGTTTGGTGCTGCATTTTTAGCACATGGCAAAGAACAAAATAACAGCTTACGGTGGCTTTTTTCCTCCACCAAATCCTTGCCATCCAAGAGGCAATTGATGGGATGCAGCAGCATTTGGTTAATGAAATGGAAATATCCCAAACTAAGAGGCTGCCAAGACCTTCCAGGGTTTGGCTGACCCCAGAGGGTCCTGGACCTGCTCCCCCTGGGATCAGCAGGGACGTGAGGAGCTCTCTGGTCCCGCCGGCTGCTCGAGGCTCTCCGGTGGATGCCGGACGAGGCGGCAGCTCCCGCCGGCACCGACGCGTCCAGGGCAGAGCCAGGAATAGCAGTGAGGTCTTAATTTCTGGCCTTAAGGAAGGGCCACATGACTCCAATCACGCCGCTCTATTCCTTCTGTGTGACGGAGCCCATGGATGTGCTCATGCCTCGACAAAAGGGGATTGAGCGCCCTCCGCGGGTCCCTCCCCGCTGCCGTCAGCGCCGCCCACTCCCAGCCAGGAGGTGCCAACTCGGGCACATCTCCAGCACCCAAAATGTGGCAGATGCAGCATCGGTGGCCAGCAGGTCCCTCTGACCTTCCAGCATTCCTGCACGAGCAGGGAAAGGCAGCAGGAGCCTCATGGCGTGAGCCCGTCCCGCCCCACGGCGCCGGGAAGGACACAGAGCTGCCGGCGCTCCAGGCAGGACCCAAAGCCACCCACAAACTGGGCACCTGCAGAGACCATCCCAGGACTGCCCAAACACGCCACTTTAGGCACCTGGAAATAAGAAACCAGGGGAGAAAAGAGAAAATTCAATCGCTTACAGGCTCCCAGTGCAACAATCGGGTTTTTACGGTGAGCTCAACACTTCACACCCGATGCCTGCAGAGATTGTCTCCACCAGCAAAGACACTGACACAGGCAACCTATTTCTCCAGCCTTCTCAGCTCTGCAATGCAGCTTTCTTAAATATTGAATAAGTCTGCTGCTCTCCACCACCTGCCAGTGCCAATGATGAGGTAATTTTGCATTGACAAAGCCTAATGTGATTAATCTGCTTTGAAAGGAGCAGGTTTTAGGGCTCATCCATTCACTCAGAGCACACTCACAGACGGAGCAGTGGCAGCAGCCAGACCCCAAACAAACAACCCAAACTGCTGCTCTGGTGCCAAGTGGGAGATTATTCCTGTGTGGCATCACAAAGAGGAGGTTTGGAACTTGAGTGGATCCCAACATGATCCTCCCTCGGGGTGGTGGGATTTGCACACTGGCATGGGAACGGATTTACGCTCCACAAATGGGGATGGGAAAATAGGATACGAGGATGGGATTGCCTGATGGGGCTCTCCAGCCTCCTTCCTGGGGGAAAGAGGAACATATTTTGGAGTGACAAACACCCACTGGGACCCCTCAGCTGAGCAGGGAGAGGAGCAAATGCAGGAGCCAGGATGTGTTAGGACAGAACTGTGTCTCCTCACCACTCAGCATTCCCAAACACTGTGTTTGGCTGGAAATCTCTCTCAGCTCACAGGGATATTTTCCACCACCTCAAGTTCATCATGGCCAGATGCTGCCCTTCTCCAACCCCAGGGCTCACATCTGGCACTCAGGAGGGTCTGCAAACCACAGAGGACCCCAGGTCCTGAGCAGACATCTGGTACCCCACATCCAGCTCAGCCCTGAGCATCTCTCAACATCCAGGCTCTTCCTTTCCAAGGAAAAGGAGCTTGCCCAGTACAGGTGACATTCCCTACAGCATGTGGTGCCAGTTCAGGAAATTCCCATGGTATAGGGGTCACAGAGCTGCTTAAGCAGGCAGTGGGTACTCACTGTCCTCCAGCATCAGGTGGGATTTGGTACTGCTGGATTTACTTGCAGAGAGGGAAAGACAAGGTGGAAATAGCCCCAAAATAGCTGCTGGAGCAGTTGTGTAAAACTGCAAGGGAATCAGATCGCATGGAGGGCCAGGAGGGCAGCCCAGCAGCTGAAGGATCCCACACTCCCAAAACTCCCCCAAATCCCGACATTCCACCATTTGTCTCATCTCCCATTCAAATTGTTTGAGAAAGTCCAGGCAAAATTTGCCATCTGCTTTATGGAACAGCCCCCTTTTGAGGCTTTCCTTTAAAAATAGGAGGGAGGGAGGCAGAGCCCAACTGGCAGAAACACTGCTTGGCCTGGAGCTCCCCTGGACACCTGGAGTAGCCCAGGACTGGGGGATGGGACAGCAGGACAGCCCCAGATGAAGCATCAGGTTAGACACAGGACACACAACCCGTGTTCTCACAGGGACCTGCATCCTCCAACAGTCCAGAAATGCCATGAGGTGAGATTAGACCCTGGACACGGAACCCCTCAACTGCATCACAGCAAAGCAAGGGCCAGGGATCCTGGGAATGCAGCTTCTGGGAAAGAGCCAGAACCAGAAAATCCCGGGATCATCACATCCTTCAGCCGCACACCAAACCGTTGCAGGGAACAGCATCCCCACACCTTCCCAGGCCAGCTTTAACTGATTCATTAAAGTTAAATGTGATTGCCACATTCCCAGGGGACAGCGACCCACAGGCAGGAAATGCAGAGCAATGGAATTCCTGGCCGTGCTTCATTCCATGGCTGCCCCTGCAAGCCCACCCAGCAGCACCCACCCATCCACCCAATGCCAGCCCCTTGGCACGCCAGGATGAGGCCACCAACACCTGGCACACTGCATTCCCCCCTGGAATTCCCAGGGCTGCTCCTGCCTCCTCTGCCCTCCCACTAAATCCATACCACAGCACCCAGGGGCCCTCCTTCGGGCAATGTCTGTGCTGCCTTTAAATTCCCACAAGGTGCTGAGAAGTGCCTTTTTTCCCCTCCCCCTTAATTCCCAGCTCGCCGTCATCCTCCAGACAAAGATCCATCCCAAGGCAGCCGAGCAGCAGCACACAGTCAATTTTATTTAAGCAGCACGTTGACATTTCCTCCAGCAGCTCCTTCCCAAACCAAACACTGTTATGATGCTGTCACAAGGATTTACTCTCCTTGATTAATTACAGGAAAGACGACAGTGAAAAAAAATCCATCATTCCTGGGTTTATCCAACTTACCTGTGGCTGTCAGAGCCGGGGGTCCCTGCGGTGTCCGAGCCCACCTGGTGCAGGTGAGCTCCCTCCCTGTGCCACGCAGAGCTGCTCCAAAGCTGCTCAGCAACAGATAAATCCCTGCATGGCTCCAGCACATGGATCCAGCATCGTGCCCTCGATGTCAGGGACAGGGAGCATGGCCAGAGCCACCAGGATGGCCCAGCCCCCCCGAGTCCCCAGCACAGGGACCCCCATGGAGTGGCAGCAGCTGAAGGAAGTTTAGCCACGGGAAAAGCCTGGGAAGCACCAGCCAGGTGAGCTCAGAGGTGGCAGGTCCTGCTCCCTGCCAAGGAGGTGGTGACAGTCCCCACGAGATGCCCCAGGGATGGTCGAGGGCCACAGTGGCACAGCACAGGAGCAATAATGGGGCAGCACCCCCAGGGCACGACCCTGGGGGGTGCTCAGGGTGCAAACCCACCCTCCTCCAGGGGGTCCCCAAGCTGGGGCAGAGGAGCCACATACAGACAGGTCCCCCCATACCAGGCCTGTGCAGAGGGGTCCCACTGGTGGGGGGATCCCCCTGGCACTGCAGCACAACCCTCCCCGAGGGCCACAGGGAGCCCAGGCAGCAGCAGAAAGGAGCACGGGGCCAATAATTGCACCACCTTGGGCTCCCAGTACCCCCAGTCACTGATCACAGCTCCTCTCCCTCCCCAGAACCCCTCAATATCTGGGTTCATGCAGCCAGGTCTGCCCCCCATCACAGACACACCAGGTCCAAAGCAGAGAGTCCATACCCACCTCTGGGGCTGGAGAAGGAAAACGTTGCCTCCAACCCCTGAACCTTATAAGCCATCAGGGCTTTATCCCTGTCCACTCCCCAGCCTAAAGAGGATGAAGCAATTAATCACTCTGGCCTGGGGGAGCAGAACCTTCCTCCCTTCCCAGACAGACCTTGAGTGCTCAGCTGGGACCACCCGGAGCAATTCATTACTATTATCATTAATTGGCAATGACTGCAGTGACATCGTCACCGGACTGTGGGCAGGAGGAGGGCACAGAGCCAGGGCCACCAGTGAGTTGGCAGAGGGTCATCACTGCCAGCAGAGCCCCTGGGACCTGTGGTGGACATGGGGAACCATCTCATTTTCATCTCCCAGAGGAAGCCCCTCAAAACTCAAGCACAAAAAGAGGCTCAGAAGCCACTCACCCTTCCTCAGCAGTTTTTCCTCCCAAACCAGGGAATGTTTAACATCAGCACACATGTACCAGTTCTGCAATGGGGCTCCTGGGTTTCAACCCTGGCTTCAAAGGCTGCTCTTCACCAAAAATGGGCTTTTGCCACATTCGGTTTTTTGGCTCTCCTGGGGAGCCAGGGCAGCTCATGTGAAGGAGGAGGCAGCAGCGCAGTGGGGTGGAGGTTTGTACCCAGGTGTGGGGGGCTCTGAGCAGGGCTGGGGGGTCTGGGGCTCTGCTGGAAGCCCACCCTGCAGGTGATGCCAAGCAGCTCCCACGGCACAGCCCGGCCTTGTCTTGGTGCTGCCGGAGCTGCGGAGCCGCTGCGGACGAGCAGCACCCACCCAACGCTGCCCTCCCGGGGGATGCCCAGCAAAGCACTCCCGGGATGCTACGACAATTCCCAAATCTCAGCCCTACAGCTCCACACCCACCCCGGAGCCCCTCGGGCAGATCTCCTGAGTCAGCCTGTGAGCAGCAGCTCAGCTCGCTCAGTCCCTGCCGGATGAATGATGCATCATCAAATAAAGCCCAGTGTCACAACATTAACAATATTTATTTTCAGGCTAAGATGCAGCCTGGGCTTTTGATAACAGTAATTAAAGCAAATGGTTCATCTGTTATCAGGTCTGCATCCCTGGAGCTAACTGTCTCTGTTTTGAAGCCCTGTATTATCTTTTTTTTTTTT
>VXBA01003773.1:333480-385091 GCA_013399895.1 Serilophus lunatus
TTTTGCCTTGCAGCCTCCTGGAGAAGGTGGGGATCAGGCTGATCCACACACACTTCCAGGATCCCGGGAGGAGTGTGGCATGGCCAGAGCCCAGAGCAGAGCCACGGCCGGGGCAGCCGCCTTGCTCAAGGGTTTTTTAGCAGTGAAATGAAGGGGTGTTAATTGCACAAAGACAAATTGCTCCTCCAGTTTATACCTGAAACCAGAATTATTAGAAAGATACCAGCAAGACAAAACCAGGTCCCTTTTCTGAAGGAGCCCATTCCCGGGATCAGCCTCAGCCTGATTTCCTGGAGGTTCCAGGCTACTCCAGAAAGGTTTTTAATGCCTTTTGCATCACTTTTGTCCATCCTGGGAAAGCAGCAGCAAAAGCACCTGCCAATGCCCTTAGACCAGCTCCAAGCAGGGCAGTGATGCACTTTCAGAGCCCCAGTGGGGAGTGGAGCACCCCAGGTGCCCCCACAGCAGGGCCAGGTCTCTCCCTGTATCCCACCACTCTCAGGACCCTGGGAAAGGGCTCAGCTCTTGGTGCCTCCACAGCTCCCGCTGGGCACAATCCAGGGACAGGGACAAGAGCCAATTTTAGGGGCTTCAATTCCCCCCAAATGCCCAACACACTTCCAAGTTGCCTACACACGATGAAGACCAGCAGCAGCACCCAAATCACCCCTGTACCTGCACCCACGGGCCATGTCAGCCCCACAACCAGCCAGGGACCCCCTCACCCACACCCATGGGCGATGTCAGCCCCACACACAGCCAGGGACCCCTGTACCTGCACCTGCGGGTAGTGCCAGCCCCACACACAGCCGAGGACCCTCTCCAGCCTCTGCCACCCACTACCCACGGGTGACACTGGCGGTGTCACCCACCGCCTGCACCGCTCCGAGATCCTTCAACTTTGCCCGGGCCGGGAGCGGGGTGCGGGGGGCACGAGCATCCCTGGCTCTGCATCCCGACCTCTGTCCCCGCGGAGCCCCGGGGCACCCCCGGCACCTCCTGCCCTGCCCGGGGGAGATGCGCTGCGACCCCCGAGCCCTCCTTACCTGGACCGAGGTGCTGGGGAGTGCCCCGGGGGTGCCCGGGTGTCCCGGAGATCCCAAGGGTGTCCGAGGGTGCCCGGGGGTCCCAGGGGTGTCCGGGGATCCCAGGAGTGCCCGGGGGTCCCAGGGGTGCCCGGGGGTCCCGGTGCGGGGCCGCTCCCCGCGCACGGCCGGGCTGGCGCTGCGCGGCTCCGGCGGCAGCACTGCGGAGCAACGCGGGGCGGTGCGGGGAGGGGACACGGGAGGGGACACGGGAGGGGACACGGGAGGGGCCGCCTCGCTCCGCGCCCACCCCGGGGAGCCGCCCCCGCCCGGGTGCAGCCCCCCGGCCCCCGCTGGAACCCCCCGCCCGGGGGTCCCGGCCGGCGGTGGGAGCCCCTCTGGTCATCCTCTCCCACATCCCGCTGCCATTCTTCCTCCTTCTCCTCAATCCTTTCTTCTCTTCCATTCTCTTTCCCATCCCACCCCTCCCCATCCCTCGACCATTGCAGGATGAGGGAGGGGATTCTCTCTTCTCCGCTCTGGTGAGATCCCAACCTGCAGTGCTGCATCCAGCCCTGGAATCCTCAGCTCGGGAAGGACACGGAGCGAGTCCAGAGGGACACAAAGATGCTCTGAGGGCTGCAGCCCCTCTGCTCTGGAGCCAGGCTGGGAGAGCTGAGGGTGTTCACCTGGAGAAGGGAAGGATCCAGAGAGAGCTCAGAGCCCCTTCCAGAGCCTAAAGGGGCTCCAGGAGAGCTGGAGAGGGACTGGGAACAAGGGATGGAGGGACAGGACACCGGGAATAGTTTCCCACTGCCAGATGGCAGGGAGAGATGGGATATTGGGAAGGAATTCCTGGCTGGGAGGGTGAGGAGGTCCTGGCACAGGGTGCCCAGAGAAGCTGTGGCTGCCCCATCTCTGGAAGTGTCCAAGGGCAGGTTGGAGCCCCCTGGGACAGTGGGAGGTGTCCCTGCCCGTGGACAGTTCCAGTTCCCAGTTCCTGGAGATGCCACAACCCAGCAGCACTTGCCTGGATCACCCCAAAGACCATCCTGAGCCCCAGGCCTTGGAGGAAGGAAAGTTCCTTATTCCTCCAGCTGGATTTCACCACTTTTATATAAAAGATTTTCAGCCAGCTGCACATAAGCCTCTCATGAAAACCCTACTTTTTTGGATTTAAAAAGAAATCCCTCAAGAGACACAAATCCTTGAAGGATGGAGCATGTTCCTGCCTTCAGCAAGGAAAGTATTGCACCACTCAAGGCTGAGTGTTGATTGGCATCATCTAAATGCTTGATGGACACCTCCTTCCCTTCCAGGCCCAACTATGTGTTTTTATTTAGCAAAAGAATCCCTCGCTTATGCAAAATAGTTGGAGAGAGGAACAGAGGACTTTCAAGCTGATCTGTCTTGACACCTTCCTCAGAGATTCACAGAAAGCAGCAGCAATTTGAAAATCAGATCTAAACGTGGCTTTCCAGAAAGGAAAAAAGCAACACCTGCAGTTCTCTGTTCTGAATACCTGGCACTTCCACACTCCTTTTTTTAGCCCCTCTTCTAAAATAAAAGAGGCGGTTTGATTTTTTGTGGAATTAGAAATACATTTTGGCAGTCTGGCAGATCCTGCAGCAGATCAAAGCTGGGAGGGTTATTTCTTTATTTCCTCCCTGCTCTATTTCTACACTCACTGGCCCTCTGGTTCTCCAGGAATTGCTTTATTTCCCTTGGGATCTGGCACTCAGTTCCCTGCTCTGTTTGACCCCAGTTCCACCCTGCCTGGACCTGGATGGGGCACCACCGAGCAGCAGATCCTGCCTGGATGCTGAAGTTCAAGTTCAGAGACAAAAATCCTGGAAGTTATAAGGACAGTGCTCCAGGTTGGAGAAGCTCAGGCTGGATGCAGCCTTCATCCCTTGGTCCTGATGGTCTTGGGTTTATCCCCATTGGCAGCTGGTTTCAGTGGGAATAACTGAGGAATAAAACCAAGTTCATGGCTCCAGACAGCTCTGGGTGTCGAATCAGCACCAGATCCAGACCTGGAGGTGGTGGGATCACCTCCTGCTGACTCTCACCCTTGGATGCAGCTGGTACCAGGGATGGAGCCAGGGATGGAGCCAAGGATGGAGCTGGGGATGGAGCAGGGTTGGAGGCATGGGTGGGTTTGGGGATGCAGTCATTCATTGATGGAGCCAAGGATGGAGCTGGGGATGGAGGTGGAGATGCAGCCAAGAGTGGAGCCAAGGACAGAGCTGAAGATGGGTAGCTGGAGCCAGGAATGGAGCCAAGGTTGGAGCCAGGGATGAGACTGGGAACGGAGCACTTCTCTCAGGGCAGCGCCGGCAAATGAAAGCACCGAACACACAGGGCTCTGCTCGGAATTGCTGACTCAGCAATTGCCGCCCCCCTCTCCCCGCCCCGGGAGGAAACCTCTCCCCTCGTTTACAGCACAATTAGTCGCATCTAATTGAAGCACTGGACAGAAGATAGAGAGAGATGAGCCAGCGTCAGGCTGGGATTATCCCTCTGGTATTTGCAGTCGAGCAGTCCAATGGAAAAAGGAATATGAGCTTTATAGGACAATTTTTCCTCTACATTTTTAATTAAGATTAAAAGTGTTTCAGTGGAAATCTATAAACTCTCAGAGCTCTAGCACACAAAAATTCTGACTAACAGCTCACTCTGATACAGGGGAAAATAAATCAGGAGCACACCAGGCCCTCCCCACACAGCTCCAAGCACGGTCACATAAGTCAAATTAAAAGGATTTATGGCACTTGGGTGCTCAGAAGAGCATTTTTTCACTCTTGTAAATCACTGAAAGCTGAGCTGTTCCACCCTGAGCTGGCCTGGCCATAGATCCCGATGGATGGCCCCAGGAGCTCCCCGGGATGCGCCAGCAGGAATCACCTGCTGGTTCCACCGTAACTGGGCACCAGCCGCCCCAGCAGGAGCTGCCCATCACAGCCCAGCCAAGGGCTTCGGGGTGACTTGGTTATTTGACATGCAAGAGAGATGGGAAAGGACCCACCACCCATCACCAAAAATCCATAACCGGCTGCCCAGAGCAGCTTCTTACTGTGAATTACGCTTTGGAAAAGAGGCGGGAAAGAAAAGAGGGAAAGGAGGACGGAGAAGGGATGGGCACCAGCTTGGGCTCTCTGAGCAGCAGGACAGAGCCTGGCAGCTGAATCCAGGGGGGTTGTCCCAACACTTTGGAGACCAGAGAGTTTTCACCTCCTTTTTCAAGGAGAAAAAATCCCAAGGCGATATTTAGGCTGGAGCAGGAGAAAACCGTTCCTTGGACTCTCCCTCAGGACCTGCCAGGGATGCAGCCTGATCCATGTTATTTCATTAACACCTTGAACCCCTCCAGTTCACCCTCCTGCTGGCTCTGAAAATAACAATCAAGGCACAAACAGAGGAGACATCCTTGAGAAATTTCACCAGTTAAAGTGCTGGAATTAGAAAAAAAAAAAAAGCATGGAAAGGGAGAGGAAGTTTTTCCTCTTGTCATTTGACTCAGGTGCTGGGATGTCACAAGGGACACAGCTGCTCCAAGGGCTGCTGAAGGGATTTTCTCTTCTGGAGAAGCAGAGGAGGAAGAGCACCTTATGAGGATGCTGGGACATTTTTAACCACCCTCTGTGCCTCTCCACAGCGTGTCAGCCCTCTGTTCCCATCCCTGCCACAGACACCAGGAAGCATCTGCAGCGAGGCGGCTCCAGCATCCCACTCCCACCCATCCCGGGTGCTCTGGCAGCCCCAGGAGAAAATCCCTCTCCCCAGCCCACTTCCCACCTCACCCCAGAGCCAAGAAAACCCACAGGGACCCCAAATTCCTCGGGAGCTCCCCCATGTCCCCTCGCTGTGGTGGCACAGACGGGGTGTGTCCCACCAGCGACGCAGAGCCCCGAGCTCGGCAGGCCCAGCTCCGTCGTGACAGCAGCTCATTACACTCTTTTAATAAGATATGTGCTAGTTGTACATTCATTTCGCATTTCTGATAACGTTCTGTCCTATATAACTGCACTATTATCCTTGGCGAGGTGAGGGGAAGAATGTATTTCCTGAAAGACTGCCTGAATTAATTTTGCAGTAAGTGCCATAAAAGATTTAATCTCCAGCTCCTCTTTTGTTAATGGGATTAGTATAACTTATTTACTGATTTAATTAATTGGCATGTCTTCCACTCAGCTGAACACAGCGTTTCAGAAACTTACTGGTTTCAGCTGAGGAGAACTGGGCGTCATTTCATTTTGGAGGCTGCAGAGAGCACGTACCTGTGAGCTTTAAATAATTGAAATTATTTCCGACAGCGCATTAAAAAGAGGGGAGGAAGGAGCTTTATCTTCCTCCTCACCCGTGAATGCGGAGCCTTGGCTGTGCTACACCATCGCTGAGAATAAATTGGATACCAGTTGTCACTGGTGACACCCCCCAGCGCCGTGACCGACCCACAGAGATGGTCGGAGGGACCTCCTTCATCCCACCCGCTGCATCCTCGCAAACACAGGGGCTTAGCCGCTTCTCCATCTCTCATCCCTCGGAAGCTCAGGGTGCTGCTTCTGGGGTGCACACGGGAGGGTCCTGAGCCGCCCCCCCCCCCCGGCACTGGGGGAGCAGCACCCCCGACACCTCTCTGTGCCTTTATTTAGGTCACCCTGTGCTCGGCAGCCCCGCTCGCAGCGGGGGAGGTTGGACTTCACACTCCTGCTCTCGGAGCTGCTTTTCTAGGTCACCAACCCACAGCGGTGCATTAAAATAGAGCCTATCCCCTCCCCATCCCCGTGGCCGTGGGCTGCTGCCGTGCCCGGGCTGTGCCAGGCGCCAGCCGGAGGGGATGGGGTGCGACAGGGTGGCTGCGATCCCTGCTCCTCCCGAGAATGCTGGGGAGGGGGGCAGCGCTGCACCCCCAAAATTACCAAGGCTCCAAGGGCATTTGGGATGGGCACAGCGAGATGTGGGGACACGTGGATCTGGCGGCCCCACTCCTGGCTCCCTGTCCAGGCAAATCCCAGCCCGGCCAGGGAGCCCTGGAGGAGGCAGAGGGTCGGGGTGCTGTGATTTGGGTGCCCAGCTCAGCACCCCTCGCACCCACGGGACACGCTCTAAGCCACCAGCAGCCATTCACACCAAGGGTTGCTTTCCAGCTTGTTTTATTTCCCAGCAAATCCTGCAGGATATCGATAGCTGGAGGCGCTGCTGGTGCCAACCCCGGCACCCCGAGGCACTGGGTGCCACCTCCGTGCTCCAGCCGGCGACCGAGGACAAGCCAGACTTTACAGAAAGAGCTCCCAGCCCCCAGTCCAGCTCAGCCCGGGAGGTGCCGCCTCTAGCAGCGATTTTCGGTCCATCTGCAATAATTAACTCCCAGCCAACAGCGATGTCCAGGCAGGCGGCCGCATTCCCAACCAGCACAAAACCCTGGAAGCGTTTCTCCCCTGGAGAGGTGGGCGGCTCCGCTCTGAGGCAGAGAAGCATCACCCCGCTCTTATCTCACTCCCCAGCAGCTTCCAAATGGAAATTTTACACTGGGAAAGAAAAGCCCAGCCCGGCAGGTGTCTGCTGGCTCCCCAGCCCGACTCTAAGAATATCTCCCTCTTCTGCCAACACACCGAGGCAGATTCCAGCTGGCGGCTCCCCCGTCCCTCCCCAGCCCGAGCATCTCACATGGATCCGTAGGGAGGAGGCAGAAAGGCTGCTGGGGTGGAGGGGCAGGAGCACCAGGTCCCCGTGACGCTGCTCACCAAGAGCTGCCCGGAGCTGGATCCATGGAATTCATCATCTCCCGGTCCTTCCAAGTAATGGTGACCAACCGTAGGTTGTTGTCCTGTCCAGGGACAAATTGGAAGAACACGGTGGGTCTTTGGGGTTAATTTGTTATTATTTCTCTTCACTCTGATTTTTAGGGAGTTCCTTTTTCATACCTTGGGAATGCTGCTCTGCCCCTGCTGGAAAGGGACTTTGGAGTGGCAGGACAAGGGGGAATGGATTCCTACTGAAAGAGAGAAGGGTTAGATGGGACATCAGGAAGAAATTGTTGGCTTTCAGGGTGAGGAGGCCCTGGCACAGGGTGCCCAGAGAAGCTGTGGCTGCCCCATCCCTGGAAGTGTCCAAGGCCAGGCTGGAGCCACCTGGGACAGTGGAAGGTGTCCCTGCCCATGGCTGGGGGTGCAACTGGATGGTCTTCAACCCTTCCAACCCAAACCATTCTGGGGTTCCATGATTCTTTCCAGATGTCAACCTAGGCCAAAGATTCCCTCTGACTAGACAAGAAATCAATAATATTGATCATCCTCTGCCCCCCCCCCAGCCCCACCACGATCAGGGCCTGACATCCCCTCAGTGCTGGCACAGGGGACACGACCGGGCAGGGCTTTGTGGAATACCTGTGTCCATGTTGTGACTGCTCCCTTTTCCACAGGACTCCATGGAAAAGGGTAAATCTGAACTCCCCAGAATCTCTGTTGGGATCAGGATGTTCCAGCAGCACATGTCATACCCCCATGGGAATGAGCGAGGGGCACCTTTTCCAGCCACGCCACTTGTTTAACAAGCTCGGGGATCGATACTGTCATCAAGTCCTGTCCAAGTGACAGCACAGGCAACACTCAGCTGCAAGGAGATTTGGCTGCAAAGGGCTTTGACTGCCAAGTCTTCCCAGCACAGAGCCAGGTGTCCATCCCTGGAGCAAATCCCAGCCTGGACAGGGAGCCCTGGAGTAGGCAGAGGGTCGGGGTGCTGTGATTTGGGTGCCCAGCTCAGCACCCCTCACACCCACGAGACACACCCAAAGCCACCAGCAACCATCTCATATGAAGGGGGTTTTTCCAGTTTGTTTTATTTCCCAGCAAATCCCACAGGATCCTGCTCAGGCTTTGCTTTGAGGGGAACAATTTGCTTGGAGAAATTAAAACAGCAGCAGCTGAGTTTCTCACCTGAGAACAGAAAGGTTGCTGGGCTGGTACAAGGCTTTGATTTGGGTGCTGGAATCTGGCTGGTTGGAGCTCCCAGGACGTGGGATAGTGGGATGAGGTGCCATGTCTGGGGAAGAAATTCAGCTGATATCCCTCATTCCAGGCAATACAATGTGCTGAGATGCTCCATTTGCCAAGTGAGGACAAGCAGCTCCTCACAGCAGCCCTGGAGCCTCTGCAATCCCCTGGGAAGGGTTAAACCTGGAGTATCACAGCATGAATATTCTCTCCAACACCTGCATCTCCTCAGCAGGGAAAGGAGAGAAGAGGTTTTGAGATATGCCAGAACTGTTGCTTTGATCTTCAGTGAAGTCTTGCTGCTGTTTAAAGGAAAAACAACCTCTAAGGGCTTTGATATTCCTGTATACATAAACACTGGGAAAAAATATTCCTGAATACACAAACACTGGGAGCAAACAGCTCCTGAGTAGTTAATGTGTATTCAGGCTGGATTCTGTTAACCTGGATAAAGGAGGTCTTAGTGAATGACCTCCTGAGCATCCTCCCAGGAGGGTGTTTGTACCATCCTTCTGGCAGGAGAAATGTGCAGAAGGTCGGAGAAAGTCGCCCAGATCAGCCCAATAAATACAGGTCTCCCTTGGCTGGGCAGCTGCGGCCACTTAGTTGAGATTTATGGCTCCCAGGGTTCCTACTGAAGATAAAATGTTGTCCACGGATTTCTGACCCAGGGAAGGGGCACAGCATGGAAACCACACCCTGCAATGTATTTCTGGGTGTTTGCTGGATGGACAGATGGACACACATGGTCAAGATCTCTCCTGGACACAACGGCCAGTGATTGATTTTCATGCTGCTGCCCAAAAACCACCTCCCATGTGGGGATTTCCAGGCCTTGCCCTGGCCCTGGTCAGCAACTCCTGCTGCAAATGCAGATTTTCATGGCTCTGTGTAGCAGAGAAAGGGTTAAGGAAGGATACAGATAGTTCAGTGCTTAGTTTGAGAGATCCAGTCAATCCCATTCCTCAAAGGATGCTCCAACGTGATGCCACCAGAACTGGGCTGGGGCTGCAGCAACATGGACAGCACCTTCCCACCCTGCATTCCAAAAAACGCACCTGCAAAACCTGACCTGAATTTCCACGTGAAACCTGACCACAACTGGCAGTTCTTTCGCAGAGGATCAGATCTGTGGGGTTTGGGGAATTTGGTCTTTGCTCCAGCAGATGCAGCCAAGACACTGCACAGACAGAACCTCCGCTCCAAGTGCCGCACTGGGATATTATCAGACAAAATAGACACATTCTATTTGGAGCCAGAGATAACTAAGGAAGAGGAAATGACTTGGCAAGAGCTGAGCCCACATCCAGCCACAGAGACTTGGCCAGAGGCAGCACAAGGTCCCTGGAGCAGCCGGCAGAGCCAGGAGAAGGGACCTGGTCAGTGCCAGCACCGCTCCGGCTGATGGATCGGGAGTGACAGCCCAGAGCCCTGTGGCTGTAACTCTGCACATCCACGGAGGCTGCTGGAGATTCATTCTGATCCACCTCTGCATCCCTGTATTCCTGCTCAGGAAGTGGGAGATACAGCAGGAAGGAGCTTGGTGTTTAAGACTCTCAATGCCAACAGAGTTGGCAGAGATGAAGGGATGGCAAGGGTTGGTCTTGTTGCAAGGAAAACCATCTCCATCCTGACTATATTCTCCTTAGAGAAAGCCAGCATTGAGCACAGCAAGGCTTCAACCAGGTGAGCATGGAATAGGATAGAAAAGGCACCCACTGGTAAGGAATGTTGGCACTGCTGAGAACACAGGAATTGGCACAGGGAGTGGGATGCAGCCTTGGGGCTGGATGGCTCCAGCTCCCCGTACCTGCACCACCCCCAGCAGCATCACCATGGCCAGGAGGGATTTCTAAGGAGCCTCCCCACCTGGAGAAGCGACAGTCAGGACAGGCCTGACTGTAAACAGGGACAGAGTAAATGTCCCTGTTGCAACAATCTCCAGCCTCTGTCCCATCCTGCAAAGTCCATGGGGAACAGGCCCTGTCCCATCGGCAGCTCCTGCTGCCTCTGGCTGCTCCAATCACCTTCAAACAGCTGCGGGTCTCAGAAACATTTGCTAAAACTCCTTTTTCTTCCGGGAACAGGTTTCATGACCTGATTTTCAGGACTGCTCACAAGCACCTGCGTCCATTGAGTGGACTCGGCTCTTAATTATTTCCCAAACTCTGTGTCCCCACAGTGGGATCTGAGTGGCCACTCCTGGCCATGTCCCACTGGCCTGCAGCCCCCTCCTCTTCTCTGCTTGTCCCCATGGGTGGTCCAAGAGCATCTGCAGAAGGAAGAGTGGGATTCCTGGCTGTGGCCTCCTCTTGCTGGTGATCACTGGGGCAAGAGCTGAGCAGCCTCATCCCTGCATGGGAAGCAAAGGGAATTCCACATCCTCCTAATTTGCCTTCAGCCCAAAGTGGTGCCTGGAAACCCATGCCTGTGCTGCAGCCCTGGAATCCCGACGACATCCCAGGGACAGCACAGGCACAGCTCTGGCACGACTGGTGCATCCTGATGGGTGACCTGAACGTCTCCTCACGTCCCCCTCTGGAGTCGGCACAGCCACGGCTGGGAGGTGACCCTGCTGGAGACACCACGTCCCCCAGAGTCTCAGGGTGTGGCAAAGGCATTCCCAGTGTCCATTCCTGCACCTCTGCCTGTCTGTGGCCCTGGTCCAGGTGGGAATGGCAGGAAGAGTGATCACAGCTGGGGCACAGCATGACCGCATCCAGCCAGCATCCTTTGGGAAGAGACCCTCCACCAACAGAACCAGCCTGTCCCAGACCTCCTCCTCTTAAAACAGCAGGAAAAAAGACCTTAAAATAACCCAGGATGAGTTTATCCCCTGGGACTCCCCCCTCCACCACAAACCAAGTCTGAATTTCCATCCAAAACTTGACTGTGGTTTGGAATTCAGAGGATCAGATCTGGGCTTTCGGTGAATCCAACCCTTTCTTCAGCAGCACTGCTTTTCCTCATCCTCTCCCACAGTCCACACACTCTGGGTGGCTCCCTGTCCCTGTGCCCCAGCACCCTGGGGTGGCCCTGGGGGCAGCAGGACAGAGCACACGGCGGCTGCCGGCGCCGAGGATCGATGACTTTCTTCTGCATCATCGTGTGCCTTTGCAGGGAAATAAATCAGATGTGTAGGACATGGAGCAGCCAGAGCCATAGGACAAAACACCTCAAACACCTCCTAATCCATCCCAAAAGTTCAAGGCCTGAGTCCAGGCCGAATCCAAGAGAAGGCACATCCAGACCTGGAAATCAACCCTGGTCCTCCACAGTCCCGTGCTTTTCTTTTTTGATTTCTTCATGTCCTTTGCTTTCTCTGACTCCTGGATGCCATATGAAACAGGCCAGGGGAGTTCTCCTTGTGCAGCAGACAGAGAAATTCCTTCCTAGGACCCTTCCCAGAGCTGCAGGCAGCCCAAAAGCAGCTTCTCTTTCTCTTTTTCCCAAATCTCCGGCCCGGGAGGGAAGCCAGGGGCTGTGCCAGCCCCTTCCAAGCTGCCCAAGCTGAGCCTGTTCTTTTCCAGGGCTGTAAATCCTGACACAGAGCTTTTTTTCCCTGCTTTTTACCATTTGGCAGCCGTTCAGGTTGTATTTGTGTTTTGGCTGCCAGCAATGCAGTATTTACAAACCTGCCCTGGGTTTATCCGCTGCAGAGATGGGCACTACATTAAAAGACACAAAAGTTTGAGATGTTTTGGAAATGGCAATTTATGACACCCAAAATGCACTGGCAGCCCTCTCCCACCCACATCCTGCTTCTTCTGCCTCAGCTCATTCTTCCTCACTGCATCAAAACACTTTGGTTTTCTCCAAAATGAATTAAACACATACTTTGATTTCCTTCCTACTCTCCCAGCTGGGTTTGCCCCTTGTGACATCTCCAGGAGCCAGGAGATGGAGGAGATTAGGAGGCTTAATTTGAAGTTCCTCTGGGAGAACATGAAACACAGACTTTCATCCCCATGGGCCATTTCTGTGGGGTCCTGAGTAGATCCTGCAGTGACACAGCAGCTTCTGAGTGCAACAACACCCTGCTGGGAAAGGCTTTAGGGTGTTGGTGTTGCATGGTCACCATTCCTGGCAGTCCCCATCCCTGGAATTCCCCTGGAGAGAGTGGCAGGGCTCCACTGTGACATCTCCCTGGAGGACAGTGCTGAAGGACCTTGTCCAGTCCACTTAGGAAGGGAAAAACCAAAGGTGTGATGACACCCAGAGCAGGAGCTGCTGTGAGGAGCCAAAGCTCTTCCCAAGAGCTTTTCCCATGACAGAGAAGCTCTGCTGGCAGAAAGCAGGAATGGCTTTGGAGACCTCTCACCTTTCCCTGAAGACCTGGTTTGGATGAGCTCTGCATGCTGGTGAAGATTCCTGCTCCATGGAACAGATCCCAGAGGGAGCCAGCACCAAAGAAGGACCAAGAAGCACAGCTGGACCAGAGGTGATCTTGGCACCAGATCCTGGAGCTGAGCTGAGCCCAGGGGTTCAACACCAACTCTACCACCAGCCAATTCAAACTCTTCCAGAGGTTTAGTCCTGTGCTGTCCAAACTGGCTGATAAAGAGGTTTCCTTCCCAGAACTGTCAAAACTTCATTAAAACAGTGACTGATAACCCCCACCCCAGAGGGTTTTCCAGTGCCTGGGGCAGAGCCACTTCCTTTTTTGGGGCCAACCTGCCCCTGCATTGGCATTCAGGGGGTTATTGCTACAGGAGATAAAACAGCAGCACTACTGAACTTCACAGAGAGAAAACCGAGCTCAGGGCAAAGGATGAAGCTGAAATTTCGGTGGGTGAAAAGCGTTACAGCTCCTAAACCAGCGGGGCAATTATACCATCAGTAATCCCGACGGAGCTGGCACGGGGCAGGAATCTCACAAGGAAAATTGGCACCTTTTGTTCTCTAATCAGTTGATGGGAACTTTTGCAGGAAAGATCAGGATTTTGGTGCATTAACCTGCAGGATCCACTGTGAGCCAGAGGGACTGGCACAGGCTGAGGTGACCCAAGATGAAACAGTGAGACAATTTAGGGAACAGCGAGGTGCCAGCACAGCCGGAATGGTGGTGCTCCGAGCAGGATGAGATCCTTAGATTCCCCAGCCCAGAGGCCTCCTGCATCTCCAGCTAATCTACTTTTTAACTCCTCTCTGAGCTTCCAGCTCCTTCTCTTCCCCTCCAGGGTTTAACTCTACCGGCTCCCTCTGCACAGCCAGGACTCTGATGGTTGGAAGAAGAAGAAGGAAGTGGGTTTTATTCTGCCCCCATCACTCAGCAGGTCCTGATCTCTCACCACCTGCATCAACCCAAAGCCACCACTTACTTCCCCGGAGCTACTCCTCATTTACATCAACATAATTGATATTCTGGCTCGTTAGGTTTTAATGCAGAGCTTCGAGAGCTTATTTAAAATGCATTGAAGCTTCCCTCGCTCATTCCCTCGCTCATTCGCTGCTCAAAAGGATTTAAGACCTGAAAAAAAAAAGGGTGTTGGTGGAATTCTGCAAAGCCCCGGAGGCAGAAGGACGGAGCGCATCCATCCGCTCCGCAGTGCAGGGAGCAGGGCTGTAGTAAATCAGGAGGGGTGACACAACGATCCCTCCCCCAGACACTTCAGCAGCCACTGGTCCTCCTGTGCAGATGGAGAAACCTCCTACAGCTGGAAGAAACCACCTGAACCAGTTCCCGGTGTTCCCCAAATAGGGACAGCAGTGTCTCCAGGGATGGGCACTGTCCTGGATAAAGGCTGGGAGACGGAGGGGACGAGTGGCCACTTGTCAGAGCATCCCTCGGGCAGGGCTGGGTTGGGAATGGAGCTGTGGGAGCTGGGATGGCTCTGCCGGGTGGGATGGACCTTCCTCACCACCCATGCAGCGGCGACAGGAGCTGAGCATGGAGCTGAGCTCAACGGGCTGCTCGCGGGATCCTTGAACCGTGGAATGCCGCAATGGGTTGCGTGGGAAGGGACCTTAGAGGGCACCAGATTCCAACGCTCTGCCGTGGCCAGGGACACCTTCCGCCAGGGGTGGGGGGGACACGCTCACAAGGACGTGCCTCTCCTGCCACGGTGGGAATTGGCCACCCTGTGTCCTCACCCGGGGAGGGAGGAGGGAAGGAAATCCCAGCGCTCCAAGTGCCTGGCTGTGCTTCTGCTCCCTTTCTTGGCGTGTTTATCCTTCAGGATACACTGAGGCGATAAATGCTTCCCAGGGGATTTTCTCCAGGGATTTGTCCCAGGAGGGGTGAGATGAGCAGGGAGCTCATCCTCGATCAATGGAGAGTGGGCACCACCAGAGCTCTGCCTCCTCCGGTTAAAACACGTGGGGGACCGAGAGATCCTGGGGATTTTCCTCTCTTTTTTCCTTAATTCCCGCTGAGTCAAAAAACACGTTCCAGGAAAAGCTGCGAAATACTCCGGAATCAAGAAAGATGAGTCAACAGGGGAAAGAAAATTGAGTTCTTCTGCTGTAGGATTTTTCTTTTTTTCTTCTTTTTTCTTCCTTTTCTTCTTCTATTTTCCTTTTATTTTTCCCTTCTCCCCCTTCCTTTTCTTCCCTTTCTTCCCTTTCTTCTTTTTCCTTGGAATCTTTAAAGTTGGAAAAAACACCTCTAAGACCATCGAGTCCACATTCTCTTCTCTTCTTTCCCTTTCTTCTTTTTTCTCCCTTTCTTTTTATTTCCCCTTTTCTTCTTTTCGCTTCCCTTTCTCTTTTCCAGCCTGTTTTTCCCTTTCCTTATTCCAGTTGCCTCCCAGTACCCAGCAATGAGCAGCTCCCACAAAGAAGCTGAAAGCAGCAAATATTTCTTCGTTGCCCCATCAACCTGAGGACAAGGAACAAATATTCCACCACTATTAAAGCTGGATAAAGTCCTTTCAAAGGGGATGTCACGGGGAACGTCTCTCCTTTGCCACCGGGGTTATTCTGGGGACACGTGTCAGGTATTGGTGCTTTTCATCCCATCCTCATCCCATGAGGAGCAGAACTTGGCGTCTCCCAAAGATCCAGGGCACTGCTCTTCTCACACAGCCATGAAATGAAGACTTAAACGTGGTGGGATGGTGAGGATGGAAAGAGAAATTTCAAGGGTATTAAAATCCTTAAGGACAGTCACGGATTGTGCATCTCCCTCCCAGCTAAAGAGCCCCCCGAGGCCGAAGCGTTTCTTCCTCCTCTTCTTGTTTCTTCCACCCCAAAAGGGAAGAAAAATAAGCAGGGAACCAACCGAGTGCACATTTCAGAGCAAATCCCTTTCCGAGCCTTCTCGGAGCTCTCCCGGAGCAGTTTAAGGAATGTAGCAGGCGCTCTCAAAGGAGATGGATTCTCCCCCCACCATAAAATGATCCATTAATGGCTTTCCAAATGCACGGCAGGAGGATAATCCAAAGGCATGAAAACACTCGCCAGAGGCAGATTCTGGGGGATGCATTTGGCAGCAGCTCCCCTGCTGTGCCCACGCTCCCTGCAATGGGGAAGCACTGGATGGGCAGGGACAGGGATGCAGCTACCCGCCCCCCCCCCAAAATCCCTCTGGACACGAGGTCGGATCCTTGTGCTGCTCCCCATCCCAAAATCTGTGCAACCCATCAGCTTTCCAGAAAATCCAAAGGGATGATGAGGTCCAGCCCCACGTGCCTCCCCCGGGGCTGCTCCTACAAACTCAGCCACTGGAAAGAAATCCAGATCCAAGAAGCATATTTAAAGCAAGGAGACAAAGAGGGAAGCGAGGAGCAGCAAAGAGGCACCGTTTACATATTAGAATCCAAGAATTCCAGGATGGTTTGGGTTGGAAGGGACCTTAAAGCCCAGCTGACTCCAGCCCCTGCCATGGGCAGGGAACCTTCCACTAGACCAGGTTGCTCCAAGGCCCGGGAATTTTTTAAGCTCTGGATTACTCGGCTCTCTCATCTCTCTCAAGGCCAACAGAGCAGCAAACAGCTACTCAAAGCCTCTCCACAGGGATCCCAAAGGATTTTTGCTTGGGACACGCCTTGTTGAGTTGTACTTGGCCACAATATAGGCTGGATTGGCAAAGCTTCACTCAAACACATCTTTTTCTGCTTTAAAAGGGCTGAGAACACTGAAAGTGGAGGTGCTGATGAGCCCAGTCAGCTTGGGGAAAGAATTTCATGAAAAAAATGGAAGAATTGGACAATTAAGTATTTTAAAAGCTGCAGAGAAATAGTCACAAAAGCCTCTCTCAGAATGTAGCTGTAACGAGACTTTAAAAGTATTGTATTTTAAAAATACAATATATAGGGTTGGAGAGTTGCTGCCACATAAATCAGAAAGGGAACAAGAGGAGCTTGGAAGAAATCCATGGTCCCTGTCCAGCCCCATAGGTCACGTCTGGATCTTCCTGAGCAAGGGGAGTTAGCCCTGGAACCAACAGGTTGGTGGGAATGCTGCTGATAATGCAAAGAAATTTGGCTTATTTGATACAGAAAACGAAGAATGAGATGATGCACTTGTGCCATGGGATATTTTGAATTGCAACATGAACTAAAATAACCCAATAAATTGAGATTATTAATGGAAAACTTTTCAAAAATCAGCAAAATCTGGAGCAATTGAACAAAGAGGTTTTAAAGTGCTGGCCAAGGAGTTAATTCTTGGTATTATGTTAATTGGGTTTTTTTCTTTATGAGGCCTTTCAAAAGTCTAATTTGGATTCCAGTGGTGTTATTTATTTCCTTGTGCATTAAAACAATCCACGTCACCTTCCAAATCGTTGGGCTGACCTTGAAACCTGGAAAACAAGGGAAGGTCTGAAACAGGACTCACTTAATGAAGGAATGAGATTTAATTAGTGCCAATCAGCACACATTTTGGAAAAGCAGATTTCATTAACCCAATCCCAGCTTTCCCTGAGATTCCCACATGAGTTTCCCAAAGTGATGGGGCCTTGGATTCAATGGGGTTTAGATGGAGGAGCTGGAACAGTATAAAAATTAACAGCAGAACTTGTTAAAGCTCTGAACAGCTGGTTCCCACTCAGGAATGTCTGGGAGGGGAACGATGGATGTTGATGGGAATGCTCTGACAGCTCCTGGAATAATGAGGGCTGATAATGAATGTGGGGAAAGCAGATTTACAGCCAGGGTAAGACCAAAGCTCGGGATAAAATATTCCTTAGGAGCTATTAAATGAAGGGCTGGGAAATGGGGAAACATCTGGGGAAAACAGAGCTGGAGGTTGTTGCCCCCTCCCATCCCATCTGGATGGACACGCTCACCCAATTTGGGATATTCCATGAGCACTGCAGGCTCCATCCCAGCGTGATGGATCTGCCCACTGACAGTGATTTTCCAGGCTGGATCTGTGCTCTGGCTTTTATTCCTCTCCTGGGAAATTAGGAGCAAGCTCTGCAACAGGCAGCCAAAAAAGAGAAATGAAAAAAAAAATCACTTACCAGGACAATCCCAAAAGGGAAGAGCTGGAAATTGGGATGTATCCAGGCTGTGAGTGGGGGCAGAGATGCTGCCAATGCCACTCGTGTGGGAAACAGGGAGCAAGGGCAGCAAAGCAGGAGGATCCCAGCGCCAGGATTCTTTAAAGGGGGAGCTGATAAAAACCAGGGAGAGGGATTTTTTGCACCAGCAGATAACGACAGGACAAGGGGAAAGGTTTTAAACTAAAAAAGGGGAGATTTAGATGGAATATTGAGAAGGAATTCCTGGCTGTAAGGGTGGGGAGGCCCTGGCACAGGGTGTCCAGAGATGTTGTGGCTGCCCCATCCCTGGAAGTGTCCAAGGGCAGGTGGGAGCAGCCTGGGACAGTGGGAGGTGTCCCTGCCCACACAAGCCACGAGCAGGGGCTACCAGGAGGAGCTGGGTGGCAGGAGGTGGATGAAGGCCACTGTCTTGCCTGGCCTGATGGTGCCAGAAGGAAGGATAGGACCAGGGAATTGTAGGGAGCAGCTGGGTATTAATGCACAGGGGTGAGGGCCTGACTCAGTCCCAGCACCCATATGAAATCCAGAGCCTTTGCACCACCCAGGCAGGAGATTTTCTCCCAGAAGTACCAGAATATTTGGGCGAACAGCTCCTGTGCCTGCAAACAGCAGCACAGGGAGCAAACCCGAGCAGGTCTGTGGCTCTGGGTGTGCAGAGGCACCTTCCTCCTCTGCAAAACCTTCACGTCTCTGCCCAGCCGAGCTCCAAACCCTCCTCCCGTCGTCTCCCAGCCCGTCTCCCTCTGCCTTTGGACAGGGATAACAGGACACCCCGAGCCGGGAGGCTGCTGCAATGTCACCTCTGTGCAGAAGAGGAAGGGGGTGGCTCATCAGGCTCGACAGAGCTGTGACAGCAGAGGGAATTAATCCTGAAGGCTCAGCTGTACCTTTGATTTTGGGGCCCTGGAGCATCCGCCACCCCCCACGCTCTGCAAAGTCTGGGAGCAGCAGAGATACACCAGCATTCCCTTGGTGGTGCATCCTCTCATCCTCCCTCAGATCTGCCCAGACACTCACTCCTGTTCCTCTCCCAAACTGGGATTGATTTCTGCTCATCCAAAAGCCCTTCAGTGACAACTCAAGGCTGGTACCTTCCAGCTCAAGAGCACTTCTCCCAAACCACAACCATCACAAAGCCCAAACACTCTCTTCACACCTCTCTGGAGAGTTTTACACTCAGACATGATCTTCTGGTTCATCTCCAGGCTGAGGCCATCAGTTTCCTTCCCTGCTCCCACCTCCTCCAGGCAAAAGCAGGAGAGGACACGTCACACCAGGCACCGGCTCTGCTGCTCAGAGACACGGAGGCTCCAGAGCCGGTGTGTGAGAAGGACCTGCTGGGATGACACCTCTGGAGATGACTCAGCCCCACAGAGGACACTGCAGGACACATTTTGTTGGTCTCCATCCGAGTGCTCCGGCTGCAGTGACCCCTGGATGCGCTGTTTGCTCCAGCACTGCTGTGTGTCCATGCCCTGCTTTCCCAGAGGGATGTTCCCACGAGAAGGTGACCTGAATGCTGCAATACAGCAAGTCCCAGCAGAGGATGTGGCACTGGAGCAGAAAACCAAGTGAGACTGGCCAGGAACTCGCTTCAGAGAGGTGACACATGGTGCTGGACCACCCCCTGGACTGGAGGGTCTCAATACCCAAAAGGAGCATCTGCCCATTAGCCCTCGTTCCTCTGGATTTGGACTTGATGGGACACAAAACAGAGATCAGATGAGCCACACCCATCCACTGATTGTAGAACCATCAAGGAATCCCAGACTGGTTTGGACTGGAATGGATCCTAAGACTTATCCAGTCCCACCCCCTGCCATGGGCATGGACACCTTCCACCTTCCAATCCCAGGTTGCTCCAAGGTGGCCTTGGACACTTTCAGGGATGGAGATAATTGATTCATCACACAAATACTTTGGATGCTTCACTGCCAAGGCCTGTTTCTCCACAAAAGCCCTCCAGATGTGCTCCCAGCTGATCCCAACTTGGGGTCTTCCCTGCCCACGAGCTGCTGCTTGGGATGGGTTTTAAAAGATCCAGGTGTTTCACTCTGTGCATGATGGGTCAAGCCCAAGGCTGTTCTCAGCAGCAGTTCCACACGAGGAGCAGGAGAGCATCCAGGTGAGACGTGACTCAACATCCCCCCTCATCCAGAGCTCCACAACCAACAGGGAGAAGTTTGCAATGAAACCCCAAATCCACCTCCATCGCCACAGGAGCCCAACCAGCACCACTGGGGATCCACCACCCACCCAGGAAGGCTCAGGCAGCACAGCGGGAAGAGCAAACCTGCGTTTTCAGATCCCACCACGGGACAGACAGTGAGCCATGCTGGAATTCTGTGCTGAAATTCCTTGCTGACCTTTCCAAACTGCTCTCTAGTCCCAGCCCCAGCCAGAGCGAGACGTTCATCATCATTTTCCACCAGGACTGCAGAGAGGAAGTGGAAGGGAGGTGGGATGAGACAGGCACGCTTGGCATTCCTGCTCCCATCTCCGCTTCCATTTGTCACGGCAGAAATAATAAGAAAGCGAAGCCGTGACGATCCGGCCTCTTCCTAAAAACACGGATCACTGGCAACAGCTTTATTGCTGCTGGTTCAAAGGCAAGCCAGGACAGTCTCTGCTGCCCTGAGCTTCCCAAGGATATGCCAGATAAATGTATGGAGGGGACTCACTGCAGGGAGTCCCCATCCCACAGCACAGAGCCCACCGAGGGATCCCGCCAGGATCTCTGCTGGAGAGCACAGGGATGAACAGAACGGGGGAGGTTAAATACTGGGACCAAAAATATCCAGAGGGAAAACTGTTACACCAGATATTACCAATTAACTCATAAATCTAAACATGACAATCACTGCAATTAACAGGATCCTACACTCCTACTAATTACCAGTCTGTGGGAGGAGGATGTGCAGGAGGGAGGTGGGAGCCCCCAGACCTGCCAGAGCAGCAGATCCACACTCCAGCTGGGGATGCTACAGGGGATCCCATCGTGCCAAAATGGAATTCTCTGGGGTGACCAGGGGGCTCCTGCCTTCCAGGACCTTCCACAAAGCTCCTTAAACCTCCAACAAACCAAACCCTCCCACCGTGGTGCTCCGGAGAGTCCCTGATTCCATGTGGATGTTCTGGTCTGCAGAACAGCCAACACACAGGATTTAAACTGGGAGAGGAGCTGATCCCATTCCCAACCCCCCCTTCCCTGGTTTGGGGACCAGGCCAAGGGTGTCACCATGTGCCAGGAGGGTCCTAGTGTGTGGAGGACACTGTGCCAGCTCCATGTCTCCAGTGGCCAGTGGAGAAGTTACTCTATCTCCTTGTTTTAGGAATGTTGAAAGCACAGAGACACCAAGGAAAGCTGGATAAAACAACCACCCAACATCTTTTCCTTCCTTCCCTGCAAGCCCAGCTCAGCCTCAGCCTCATCAATCCTATGGAATACCAGAGCCACCTCTGCTCATGCCAGAGGGTTTCAGCAGGAGGGAGGATTCCACTTCCTCACCAGCACTTTTACAACTTTTATCTCCATTAAAAAGGGATTTCTTCCTTTGCAGGGATCAAAGGCTCCCTCTGACAGCCACTTTACTCCTTAAGTAACCTGTTGGTCCGTACTCCCTGCATACAAAGTGGGCCAGGGAGGGCAAGGCCAGGCAGTGGAACGGATGAGTTGTCAAGAAAAATTAAATCAAGTGTCAGGAGAAAATTCCAGGGGGGAAGCTACTTTTATGATTCATATTGCCAACCAATTATCCAGTGACAGGCCGGACGGCGGCGTTCCCTCACGGCTCACAGCTCGGGAAGGGAATTGTGCACATCAGCTCATCCTTCCCCAAAGCTGACTCTGATGGTCACCAGCACAGCTCCATCTTCCAGCCCCAGTGACACTCAGCATGTGCCAGAGCTGATGGATCCCCAAGGAAAAGCAGCTCTGCCAAGGAAACACTCCAGGCTCAGGATCTCTCCCACCAGCACGAGCAAAGCTCAGCCATCCATCCTGAGATCACTATGGATCTTTTCCCTTTGAGCAGTTCCACCCATCCTGAACTCACTATGGATCTTTTCCCTTTGAGCAGCTGAGGTGCTCTGAGCACTGGGATGGAAAGCCAAGGTGACACTTCCATCAGAAACACGGAGTAATTCAGTGTCTCCCCCAGGTAGGACACATGGCCCTGGGTGGTGGCTGCCCCCGCAGTGACACCAGCAGCACTGGAGTGGCACTAACAGAGTCTGTCGAGGCCGAGTGGATTCAGTTTATCCACAACATTCATCCCTGGTGCCTCATCAGCCGCTGGAGCAGAGGGAGGTGGCAGCAGCTTGATGGGAAGCCACAGATCCAAGAGCAACTCGGGAAGCCCACACAGCCTCCAGGTCAGGCTCAACACCCTCAAAACACCCCCAGACACAGAGATGTGAGGGAGAAAATCAGCACTCAGTGCAGGGAGCGTGTGGGGAGTGAGGGCATCAAACCCCAAGCGAAACGTCAGAGGTATTTTTAATCCCTGGCACAACCACGCTGAAAAGCAAGGGAAAATCTCCAGAGGCAAAAAGCTGCTGGAGAAGAGAAGATTGTGTGGAGACCTCACAGCACTTTCCAGGATCTGAAGGGGCTGCAGGGCACCCAGAAAGGGATTGTTATGGGGAACTGGAGCGACAGGATAAGGGGGATGGGTTCAAGCTGAGAGTGGGTTTGGTGGGATATTGGGAAGGAATTCTTCCCTGTGAGGGTGGGGAGGCCCTGGCACAGGGTGCCCAGAGAAGCTGTGGCTGCTCCATCCCTGGAAGTGTCCAAGGCCAGGCTGGAGCAACCTGGGATAGTGAAAGATGCTCCTGTGTGGAATAAGATGAGGTTTGAGGTCCCTTCCACTTATCAAGCCAAACTCACCACTAGGACTTGGACACTCTCACCAGCAGCTCTTCCCAAAATCTAGTGGGGTTTTTTCTAAGGTGTGCTCAGAACACTGTTGCACACCAGGACAGGGAACCAGTGACACCCCCGAGGGTTTGGGCTCTGCCTGGCTGGGGATTCACAGAGCTGGGCAGACCTTCCCTCACCTGGTCCCTGTTCCCTTTACATGGACCTTCTCCAAATGAGCAGCTTAAATTTTGCATCCTGGAGATTCAAAGGAAAATCCAAGCCACCACCAGCTGGGTCCCTGAGGAAAAGCTTTCTGATCCCTGCTCATAAAATAGGATTCCTTGCTGGGCCAGGATTATTTTGGAGAGGTGTTTCATTGGCACTCCCTGTGGTAGTTTTCCAGCCTCCTGCCAGGATGGGATGGTCAATGGAGCCGGAAGCAGCTGCTCCTGCTCTGCTTCCAATAACAAAAGGGTGGTGGGAGGCAGCTCCTCTTGGACAACCCCCAGATCCCTCACAGCCACAGGTCTTAAGGCAAAGGGATTTTTTTCCCTGTTTGTTCCCAGTCTGTGCCAAAACACAGCAGCACTTCCCTGTCTGAGTGAGGCAAAGTGAGGAGGCACAGAGCCCAGCTGGTGACAGGCTGCCATTCCCACCTCTGCCCTTCCAGAAACACCCTTCCTGCCACCCAGGGCCACTTCCCCCTGAGCCACTCCTCTGGGACAAGCAAAAGACATGGAAGCACAGGGATGCTCTGTTCCACACCAGGACAGGCACTCCATGGTATAAACCAGTTCCCCAGCAGGTGTTACCAGCCTTCCCAACCTTTTGGCCATCCAGAGGTGCTCCTGTTACCACAAGCCACAGAGATGGACCTGAGTGTCCTTCCCAAACACAAATCCCCCCTTCCAGGTGCTCAAGGTGCTCCACTCCTGATGGAGCCTCAGCATTCCCTGGCTGCAGCAGAGGAGCCTCCACAGACCCTGAGGAGGCAGGTTGGGGCAGGACACGAGGCCACATGACACAGCATCCAACCAGCCTTAAAATAAACTTCCCCTCTTTCCTCAGGCACGATTAACTCCCTCTGGAAAGCTCCTGAGCCTGCACATGTGCACACACACACACACACACACACACAGACACACACACACACACACGTGTGCTCCCCACCACAGCTCATANACAGCTCATACAAAAAAAAAAAAAAAAAAAGCATTTATAAAATCTCTCAGAATTTAGCAACAATCACCATGGATACCAATGACTGAAATCCCTCTGTTACCATGGCAACACCTTCCCCATCCTGCCTGTTTCTCCTGGAAGTGCCACACCATTTATCCTGAGTGACGAGGAGAGAATTTGAAAGCAACCTTCCCTAAGTGCACGGAAGCAGAAAAATCCTCAGTGAGGAAATAACTATTAATAGAGATAAAACAGCTCCAGTGTAGATCAGCCCCAGACTGAGGGAACATGGGCTCTGTGCCTGTGCTGAGCTGCTAAACCCTGAGGAAAATGCCAGGAGAACACAGCTTCCAACCACAGGGAAGGCAGGCAAGGGCACAAAGGCTCAGAACACAAACTCACAGCGATTTTTACATGTTTAAAGCATAAATAAGTAACAGCAGAGCTGGAAGAGGGAGGCTCTGAGGCAAAGGGATGGGGTTGTGGTGGCACGGGGATGGTTTGGAAATGCTGCTGGCAGCCCCCTTGGAGCCTGGGGGGATAATTGGGGCTGTCACTGGGCCCTTACTGGGAGTGGTGGAACCACAGCCTGAAATCACCTCCCTGTTCCAGCAAAGGGGCTTCCAGGGGAGTGGGTTTGGCAGTCCAGCCCTGGGAACTGTACCTGGATGTCACACCAGGTGCCCTCTGGGGTAATTCACACCACTGGGGTAAAGAGGAAAGGTTTAGATCAGATATTGGGAAGGAATCCTTCCCTGGGAGGGTGGGGAGGCCCTGGCACAGGGTGCCCAGAGAAGCTGTGGCTGCCCCATCCCTGGAAGTGTCCAAGGCCAGGTTGGAGCCACCTGGGATAGTGGGAGGTGTCCCTGCCCGTGGTGGGGGGTGGAACAGGATGATCTTTATGGTCCTTCCAACCCAAACCAGTCTGGAATTCCATGTTCAAGAGGCCTGAAGTCTCCATACCTTGTTCCCACAACACCCCTGCTCAGTCAGCACAGGCTGTTATTCCCCACATCTCCAAGGGTCCAACTCAGCAGAGCTGGAGCTGCCAGTGAATTATTTCCCTCATCAATGCCCCTAAGCACAGAGGAGCTGAACATGTTCAGCACAAAGCAAGTTCTGCAGTGGCTGCAAACCCTCACAGGTGAGAGCCCCTGGGCTCTCTTGCTCCAGTATCAGCCCAGTTTGCAGCTCAAACTGGAACAAACCTCTCCCAATGTCTCTGATCCCACTGCAGAGCACTGTGCCAGAAACATGGCTGAGGAAAGGGAATCAAGCCTGGCAAAAAAGCCACCACCACCAGCAGAGCCCTTCTTCCTTCAGCCTTCAAGAAATACAGGAAAAAATGCTCCAAGCCCCTGGGAAGAAGGTGCTTCCTGACATCAGTCCCTCTGTGACCTCCTGTCGCACAGCTCCAGGCACAGCAGGAAGGACAGCAAACAGGAGGTGAGTCCAGGGTCCATCCCCAATTCATCCTAAAGAACTTCAGGCTCGAGCTGCAAAACTACAGGGAGTGGGATCCCATCCATTCCTTTGGGAAGCTGGAAGCACAGGTTCACCATCCTGAGGACAATTCCATGTCCTGGAGCAGCACTCTGGCTCCATTAACGTCAGCCATTGAGGATTTGGGAAAGCAGCTCCATATTTTTCTGGTGCCTCTGACAAAAGCAGCACAATCCAGACTCAGTCCATCCATGTGCTGCCTGGGAAGGGCAATTGGAGGAACAGCAGCTTTTCCATGCTTTGCAGAAACCCATCTCTGTGATGGGAGTCACCACTCAAGGCCCTTTGATTGACTCAGTTGAATTCCAGGAGCAGTTTCCCACACACTGACCTTACCTTGTGGATCTTGGCCTGGGAAAAGGATGGGAGCAAACAGGAATTCAGGGCAGCCACTGCTGATTTGGGCAATTATGAGCTGCTGTGAATCAATGAGGTTCATTTTCAGGCAGATCCTCGTGGGAGAATCCTTAGGGATTTAGTCAAATCTGCTTATTAGGGACAAGAGCAGCCTCAGAACCAGGGAGCTGGGAAGGGTGAAGGCTCCTCAGAGGTGGGTGCAGGGATCCAGCAGGGATGCTCCAGATGCTGCTCCTGAGGAATGGGAATGGACTGCAAGGTGCAGAAAGGCCTTTAATTACAATATCACAACTCCTGTGGTGAACAGGAAGAGTCCAGGAGCCTCAAGGGTGGGAAGCACATCCCACACCCACCAACCACCCCGGAGAGAGGGGTGAACATCCAAAATCAGGGCTGGGCACTGCTGGGGGACAGACATGCAAAGAATCCCAGGAATGTTCACTGTTAGCACAAAAGCCAAGCCAAAAAACATCCCAAATAGAGCAGTATATATACATATATATCTCTCAATAAATCAGGACAGTGCTACAGGTCCAGTCAGCCACCAAAGGGCACCAACAGCACCAGGACACATCCCCGTGCAGGTCTGTATCCAAAGCAGAGGGTCCCAAGGGACACCAATTCCCATGGGAAGGCCAGGTAGGCTCAAACCAAACTGGGATTGCTGCAGTCAGGCAGGAGCTGAGGTCGAGCCTATCTGAAACAGCCACACGATCAGACTGGACCAGCCAGGCTTGGACCTGCTCCACACCGGGAAGGACAGAGCCGTTCCCTCCCTTTGGAAGGGCACTCACCCCCTCCACAGACACAAACCTTAAATGCACAGGGGGAAGTGAGATCAAGCAGGTTGAAAAGCCACCACTTATAAATATTTCTCTTCCCTGTTTGTTTTTTCAGTCCTTTCAGCCATCCAAGGCTGTAAATAAACATGGGACTTCCAAAATTAAAGATTAGGAAAATGATCAAAGTAAAGCTCAGACATAACACTTAAATAAAAAGACTAAAAGGAATCTCAGCCCCTTCCAGCCTGATTTCCAGCGCCAGAGAGCTGAGGGAGTTCCTCCCTCTCCCATTTCCAGTGACACAGATAAGGAAACTGAGAAGAGCACCGGAGTAGAATCCAAAAATCTTTCCTCCATCAGGAGCAAACCTGCCCATAGCCCTGAAACACAAGTTGCCAAGAAGAGAGAGGCACTAAAAATGTCCAACACTGGAGGCATTCCTTGGGAGAGCTGGGTTTTTTCAAACCCAGTGTTTTGATCTTGGAGTTGTTCTGCTCTGTGGCTCCGTGGGGAGAAGGGGAAGCAAGCAGCACGTTAAGAATCCTTTGAAGGTGTCCTTCCCAAGCATTCCAAAAGACAAAGGGAAAAAATAGATACACACTTGAGCCTCAGGCCCCTGTTCAAGGCAAAGGAAGATTTCTGAGAGTTGGGGCACAAGCACCACGTGCTGAGTCCAGGATGATCCTGAGAAAAGGGACGGGAATGCAAAGGCTTAAAAGGCACAACCAGGGACAGGAAACAGCAACTGCCACCCTGAAAGCAGAACCAGCTCTGCCAAGAGAGATGGGCTGGAAAAACAATTCCTTTGGACACAGCAAACAGGTGGATTGAAAGACACCTTCCCTTCTCCTGACCTGTTCAGCTCCTCTCGATCCAGGGTTGGAAGAGCTGCACGTGGCATGGTTCAGAATTCACCCAACCCAGCCACAAACTGCAGGAATTCACCCTGAGGAAAAGTCAGGCAAAGTTTCAAGACCATACAGAGATAACGAACTTGTCCTTGAGCAGTATCCAGCCATCTCCGTGTATACAAACACAAGAGCACCAGGAGAATAAATGTGTTTCTACTCACCTGCATGGGACACAAACACAGCACAGAGGGCTGGGAGGGAGCAGAAAGGGCTGGAAGTGGCCCCACAAAGCAGGACTCAAAGCCAGGAGACACCAAGTGTCATCCCAGCACGAGCACTTTTGATCCCTGTCCAAGTCCTCAGATTGGAGCAGTTCCCCCTCCCTCCTTCCCCAGGCCTGAAAGGGATTATAAAACACCCAGAGATGGATGCAAACTGTTGGATGAATCCATAAAAATAAATAAATAAACCTTGCTCCCCGGGATAATCGCCTTAAAGCCAAGCTGCTCCACAAAGCTCCTGCCCTGTTCGAATTCCACTCCCGACCACGGGGCTCTCCTCTTTCCTGGCATTTCCCTGGATTATCTCTGTGCTGTGCCTTGAGATTAAGCTCATTTTACTCCAAATCAGCTGCTCTTTGCTGTGTGTTCAACGAGCACTGCTCATGTTGCATTTATTCCCTGAAAACTCTTGGGATGGCTTGGTTCCAGTTTCAATGCTCAGCCCCCAAAGTGGGATCGAGGGGAGACAACAGCCAGTGGAACATTCCTTGGATAAAAACCCTTCAGAATGAAGCCACACAGGCTGGTAACTGGGATCAATGCCCTGCTGGGAACACTCCCACTGCCTTTAAGAAAGAAAAACCAGTATTGGTGGACCTAAAAGGAGATGGATACACAAATCCTTGGGGCAGCTGCTCCAGCCCAGAGAACAGGACATCCCACTCTGGGAAGTGTTTCACTCTGAGTGCTGGAGAGTCAGGAATGCTGAGAGCTTTTGAAGTATGGCAGGAGCAGCTGGCAGAGAGGAGCCTGGGGTGAATCCAGCTCCTGTTCAAAGCACCAGTCCCTCCTCCGAGTCACTGCATGGGATTGGGATAAAGGGATCTCAGGAACAACAGAGCCCCAAAGACAAACAGTGCAGGGATGAAAGATGGAAGGAAGGAGAAGCAGGAGGGAGAGCAACAGCCTCTCTCCCTCAGCCCAGAAGGGCTGCTGGCAGCTAAATGGGATGTGGATTGAGAAAGAACAGGAATCATCTTCCTTCCCATTTAAAAATGATTGATTATACTCCAACAGAAAAGAGAGGCCAATCCTCCCCAGTCCAGCTTTGAGTATGGAATCCCAGGGTGGTTTGGGTTGGAAGGGACCTTAAACCTTATCTAGTTGCACCCCCTGCCCTGGGCAGGGACACCTCCCACTATCCCAGGTGGTTCCAACCTGGCCTTGGACACTTCCAGGGATGGGGCAGCCACAGCTTCTCTGGGCACCCTGTGCCAGGGCCTCCCCACCCTTACAGCCAGGAATTCCTTCCCAACATTCCATCTAACCCCTGAAGCCATTCCCTGTGTCCTGTCCCTCCATCCCTTGTTCCCAGTCCCTCTCCAGCTCTTCTGGAGCCCCTTTAGGCTCTGGAAGGGGCTCCAAAGTCTCCCTGGATTCTTCCCTTCCCCAGATGAACAGCCCCAGCTCTCCCAGCCTGGATCCAGCCCTTGGAGCATCTCCATGGTCCTGATATTCCACATCAAGCTCCAGAGTGAGGAAAGGCAGGAGGAATGTGAGTGATGGTGGAGCAGGAGCAGGAGGGAGCAGGGATGCCCTGGAGCAGGGCTGGACACCCCCAGGACAGGGAAGGGCAGTACCTGGACAGCAGATGGGAGGAACACAGAGACAAAGGCTCAAACACATCCTGTTTCCCAGGAGTTTTGCTCCAGTGGCTCTCAGGAAATCCAGCTGCTCCCCTGCAGCTCCTCATCCCACAGGGGCTCAGGGCACTGCTCCCAACACGGATCCAGGCTGGAAAATCCAGGCCCAAACACCACATCCCTCGTACCTGCAGCTGGAGAACAGAGGAACTGACAAAGCAACTTAAGAAAATGATTTTTATTTCTTTTTTGTTTGTTTTTAATTTATTTTTTCCTTTTTTTTTTAATTTCTGCTGTTTACAGATATGTTTTATTTCTCATAATACAGCTTGGCAGCAATTAAAAAAAAATCGCACTGCAGCTGAACTAAACCCCATAAATATCAGCCCAGAAAACAATGGACAACCACCAATATTTCTATACAGGAACTATTATTTTAATGTCACATTTTGACAATTGTAAATGGTCTACAGACTGTATGTGGGCAAAAGGCAAGAAGTGAGTCTTTTGAAACACCAGGTGGAGAATAAACAGCTCATTATCAACATTTACATGATTCACATCAAATTGATGACATCCTAAATGTATTCCTTTTAAAGGATAGAAATTTTTCAATAAAATATTACATTTCATTTAATATTCTGGTACAATACTTCATACATTGCAGGAAAAAAAAATAAATGCAAGGTCTACTCCACCTAATAAGAGGATCCTTTTTCATTAGTCTTTAGTATTGTAATAAAAAAAGTCACAATAATGTCATAAATAAACAGGCTCGAAATTATTAATTAGGTTTCACTATTTCAAAGGGAGAAATTAAAAATTAATTTGCAATAATGGAATTATGGGTGGAAAATCAAAACCTGACAACACATTCTAGTACCAGCTGAGAATTTTCTCATCCCTACAACAAAAAAAAGGAAAGAGGTTTTATATCTTTGTTAGCTGTGTCCTAGTTAATCGTGTTTCCAACACATATTTTAAGAGGGAAAGTAAAGTTTGGTCAGGATTAATAGGAGAACCAATCAGGCCTAACAACAGTTAGATGAAATTAAAGTTTATGCTCTAAAAACATTCAGTAAATGAAGTTTGCAGCTAATTCATGCTGCCATAAATTACTGTGCCTTAGGAGTTGGGGTAAATTTCCCTTGTGAAATAAAGTCTTCTCCAAGAGAACACTTCAGCCCTGCATCCCTTTTCCATTCATTGATCCAGAACAGGCTTGTAAATCAATGTTTCAAATGGAATTCTCTAAAAAACTCACTAGAAACCCACATTCACTGATTCCCCTGAACCAAAGGGTGCTCTTTGCTGCTTCATCTGTCAAAGCCCAGCTTCAAATAACTTATTTCTCTTAATTATCCTTAATTTCTTCATTATTTTGCTTTAAGAACCCTCCCTGTGTCTCTGGAGTGGGGAAGGTGACAGATTTTCTGGTGTGTTTTCTGGTCTCCTGGTTGGCGTCACAGGGCCCAACACTCCAGGGCAGGGAGAATTTATTTATTCCCAATCTTTCTCTGCTCCCCCCTCACTGACAATCTTCCACCATATGCTCCCCAGGATTAATACACATTCTGCAGCAAGAATTCCCTGCTTCTAAGGACAAAAAAAATTTCAAAATAAACCCCTAAACAGCTCAAATGAGGTCATGAGGCAACTTCATGTTGGGGCTGATTGCTGCTTATACGGGTCAATCTTTTAAGACACACCATGTGAACTGAGTTGAGCCAGTTGAGATTCCCCCAGGATCCTTTCTCCTGATTTTCCCCCTGACTTCCCAGCTCCAAACCCCACCCTGGGTCCCACCTTGGTCTAACCTACGAAGTGCAGGGTTTGTCAAACTCTGCACAAAGTTTTAGGCAAATATTGAGTTGTTCTCTACAAACATCAGCACTTGCAACTGATCTGATCCCTGTTCAGCAGGAAAAGCTGGAAACAGGGACACAGGGGAAGCAGGAGGTGGGGATTTGATCTCCTACCAAAATGAACAGATTCCTCTCTCATCATCATTTAGATCCAGAAAGGGCACAAGTATTTCTGATTAAGGATAAGGCTCTGACAGCAAAACACATATTGTGGTATGCTGGTGACAGGAGTTCCAAAAATAAATCCCAAAGTCCCGAAAGACAAAAAGGACAATTGGCAAAGTAACAAAATTCTGCTGAACATTAACAAAGCACCTTCATTCAGTTCAAACACACTGTTCAAATATTTGAATTTGCAAAGCACTCTCAGGAAAAGGTAATGTAATCTCCCACTTAACCTTTCACAAAGCTGCATTAATTACATTCCAGGCTCCAGCAAAATTCCACCAGGAAGGCCAATAACACAATTCCATAGGCCCTGTGTCCCTGCACACAGAAGTTTGGGCAGTGTCACCCTGTGTGTGGAAATGGAAATCATTCCTGACACCTCTAAAGTCACAGAACTTCCCCAAGACCACAGGGAAAGGGTGGGACACAACCCCCACCTCCAGGGATCCAAGGGGAGCTGCTGCTGCAGGGACCTGGACAGGGCAAAGTGAAGGAACCCAAACAAGGGGCAGCTCATCAGATCTTCCTTCTGCACTCTCTACAAGAGGCTTTTGGCTCATTGACAATCAGATTCACGTGATTTTTCATTGGGACACCAAATTCCAGGCAGCTCCAAAAGGCACTTGGGGTGGAAAGGTGACAAAGTCCTGCCTGGGGCCACCCGGCCGTGACCTCCTGCTGCTCCTGCCCTGTTCCACTAAGGCAATTCCAAGGATTCTTCCATGCACTGCCTTCCCCACACAACTGCAATTCAGCCACCCAGACCAGCACAAAGCCTTCCCAAAAATCCCAGGAGGTCCCAGCTCCCCAGCAGAAGGGAAGGGGGTACCGGAGCCCAAGGGAACTGGTGGGTTACTGGTTTCACTGTGCTGCCAAGGTGTCATCATGCAACTTCTTAAAAGAGCTCAATTCTACAAGTTCAGCCTCTCATTTAACAGGTGAGCACAGACAAATTAACACAGGCAGTGTCCTCACAAACCCCCACAAAGTGAGAGAACCAGGAAATTCCTATTTGGGGTGGGGCCATCCCAGGAGGGAAATTTTGTTGGATGTAAAAGCAACCTCACAGAATTCCTCAAAAACAGCCCAGCCAGTCACTCAGCTAAATCAGAACCAAGCTACCAGTGATCGCAAAAAGCACCTTCATATCAAGAACTGCTCATCACAGGAAGCTCAGGCTGAGGTTGAAATGTATCAGGACTAATCTGACCATGCAGTTGATTCTATTCCCACTGGTGATCCACTGTTTCCAAACAATCAAGTATTGTTCCCATCAGTATTTTACATTAGTGTCACGGATTTATCCATGTCATTGTTCTCCCCTCACCCACCCCCACCCTCTCCCCCACAAAAAAAAATCCCACAATTGCTCAAATAAGGAAAAAAACCAAACCCTAATATCCATACTGTGAAACAAAAATACTATTTAAAAACACAGGGCTGACAGTCCAACAGTTTGCAGGATTCAAAACTGACTCTACAAAGTAGTTGTCTACATTGTAGAAAGGATTTCCTTTTATTTGGAAAATGAGCAAATCAGGTATTGGAGAGAAGAGACAGAAACCAATCCTTAGGTGGTCTGAAGTTTTCCTACTGTTGAAGGATTAAAACCGTAAATAAAAAGGTACCAAGCCCTCAGAGTTCACTGTTCATGTGAAGCTTCTTCCATGTCTTTCTTGACCTTTTTAAAAACCATAATCATTTCTGGGAAAGAAAAACAAATAAGAATTATTTAGGAAAAAAACCCAGCAGTTATTTCTTAATCTGACTTTTTACAGAAGCGCTTCATTTTCACTTAACCCAAAATCTCAAACCTGGCTTAGAATCTGTGGGGCTTTGGCAGTAGAAGGTGAGATTATTTAAATTAAATTAAAATTAGATTCTGGGATTTAAGCACCCTAGAGGGGGATAAATTAGAAGCAGTTTGGGCATTATTATGTGTTTTTTCTCCCCCCCCGGCCATACACACCTGCCTTGGCATGGAAGGCTTGGAACATCTCATCTGAAACTCTTCTGCTGTTGCATCAGCCCCACATTTTCATATACTCTAGCACTATCTTCTCTCATCCTGAAATGAAACAAAGAGTCTGAAAAAACTAATTGGAGGGAAAAACCCTTATTGTTCACACAACAAATTCAGTTTGTTTTGCTCAATTTGTTTTGAGGGCAAACCCAGGACAGCCCAGGGCAGAGTCTGGGATAACTCAAGTCTCTTCTGAGTTCCCTCATGAGTCAGAACAGCTCCAAAGTTCCACAGTAAGAGCAGAAATGAACTTACTCTGGGCATGTTGGGGTTGGGGTGCAGGGTGGGAGAGGGCTCTGATCCCCACTCGTCTGGTCCGATAAAGAATATTTAATGTTTGTGTACTCATGACCTTTCCTCTTGCTCTTCTGTGAAGCAAAACAACACCAAAAGGCCAAGTTTGGAATTAGTAACAGCAAACAATCGAAGCAGTGAAGAAGTAACAGGAGTAACTAAGCCTGGATGGTTTTAGAGGAAAGCTTTGGGAGGGGAGGGTTCTGCAGATACACAGACATGGATAAAAATGGAAGGTGGACTTGAGAGATTGATCACAAGACTTGAAAAAGCCTCATTTTTCCACTTTCCCCTTTCCACTACCATCTGCAGCAGAACATCCCAACCCTATGAACCAGCCCCTGTACTCAACCCTCATCTTCCTTGGCAGAAGAACCTCCCACTTCCACTCCTGAAGAGCCAATGGGATTCCCACTGCCCTCATCTCCAGCTGGAAGATGTGGCCAAAGGGGGAACAAGGCTGTTTGCAGGATCTCTACTCAAATGCTCCCTCAGCCCATGAGGTTTGGTATAAAAAGCTGGTTTTTTATGCTGGCACAGAGCTCCAGATCCCAGAGTTCCCCACGGGAACTCCACTGGGAAAGCAAAGGGGATGGGGATCTTCCCTTTTCCAGGCAAATGTTCACAACACTGAAACCTACAGCACAGAAATTAAAGGTTTTGTTTGGGGTTTGTGTGGATTTTGTGGGGATTTGGGGTTGTTTTAAAGCTCCACCAAACTGGCCTGGCCCAATCCCATAGCAGAGGCTATCAGAGCCTCCTGGGAGTTCTGGCTCCTGAATTCCCACTGAGAACATTCCTATGGCAAAGCAGGTGGAAGCTTTTCCAAGATGCTTTTCTGACAAATGCTCAGAATTCACTCAACTTGTTCTGCTGTTTCACTGAACTTCTCCCTCCTCTGCTTTCCCTCAAACTGACTCCCCCAGTCCTGATCAACCTGCTAAAAATAAGATTTAAACCAAATGCAAAGGTTTAAATTCTCTGTATTCTACAGTGCTATGGCTACAAAGCCTTCACCTGCCAAAAATATTCTGGAGCCCAAAAAAAGGGCTTGATTTCTACCCAAACTGCACAGTGAAGGGCAGCTCAATTACAGGTGTATTGGGCAGTAAAGGCAATTTAAAAAGAGTCTGTCAGATCTTCTATTCCTTAAACTGACTGAAACAGATTAAAGAAGCCAAGAAAAGTAAATACCTGCCTTCTCTTCCTTCCACTTAATTCACTGTGATCAACCTTCCTAATTCAGAGTAATAGAAATGTGGCAAGAACTTGTTTCCTAGGTGTGAGAATTTACACATTTCCACAGGGAAAAAAAATCAATCTAAACCAAATTCCCTTTGTTTTTCTGCCGTGCTTGTGGGAAGACAAGCAGTATTTCACACAGCACTTAAGCCCATGAAATGTGAAGGCTCTCAGTGTTGCAGTGCTGGCAGAGCAGGGGAATTCTGTCCTGGATACTGGGAAAAAGCAGGGATATCTCTGTGGAAGTTGCAAATCCTGCATGACAGGCCAAGTAATGTGACCTCCCAATTCCAGGCTTCATCCAGGAGGGCAGCACAACCTCGCACTGGTGCCTACCAAGGTTCTCCAATTGCCTTCCCCAGGGTTCTCCCCAACTTCTCCTGTTTGCAGTTAAAGATAGTGCAGGGAAGAAGGTTCTAGAAATTCAAGTTTCTTAAAACACAGTGTTTCATTCCCAAATGGGGTGAAATTCCAGCATTCTGCACAGCATTCTGTCAATCAGACATTTCTTCTCGCCATCAGAACATGCTCTGCAATATTCCCAGCTCACCATTCCCTGCAGAAACCACAAGCTTTTCTGTGGGCTGAGAAGTTTTCTGCTGTTTTTTGTTCCTGCCACCAGCCCCAGTTGTAGGTCAAGAGCTCCTGAAGCAAAACAATGTTTTATTTCCAGTTCCTTAAACTTTTCTATCCGAGTTGGTAACAGAAGGATGAACCACAACAGAGCAAGAACACACTGCTCCCCTCAACACCCAAACACCACTCAAACCCCATCAGAACAATAAAGAGACTTGAGTATCTGCTTCAAAGCAGGTCTTGAAGAAAATATTCAAGAGCTGAGGATGCAGAGCTTGTGTAATCACACACACACAGATTGCAGGAGGCTCCAAGGCCAAGGGAGACAACAAAGCCAGAGGGGGAAAAAAAGCCACCTCAGGGATTTCTTGTTCTTCACTTTGTCTCTAATCACCATCAGAGCACACAAGAGCTGCCCTGGGGAGAGGAATCAAGGCTCCATCCTCTGTGAGCACTGCAAATATTCATGTAGGGAGATACAGATTCAGCCCTGGCACACTGGAGAGCCAAGGCTGAGCTGGGATCCCTGAGCTGGGAGTAACACCTGCCACTAAGCTGGGCTGGGGGTTTATCTCCTGAGCAGCAAAGCAGCAGCTGAAAGATGTTGAAATTCTGACAGAAAAAGGTAAAATTCCCAGATGCCCAGAGGGGAGGGCAGAGAACAAAGCAGCAGAATGTCAGTTCTTTATTAAAACCAAGGAAACTCCTGTAAAACAGTGTAACTTGAGTGCAAGGAATGACCTTAACAAAAAGGGTGAATGAGGTGAAGGTATTGTGGTTGTCACCACTTATTCCAAAGCCTTTCCCATCTTATCACACCTGATAACTCCTGGAAATGCCTTTTGCTGGACACTGCAAATTCACCACACTCAGCCTTTAACCTTCCAGTCCAATATCCTCATTTCTTACCCATAAACTCCAAAATTGCAATTGGAGTGACCAGCATTTGATTATTCTGTTTTAGTTACCAGACTGGAAATCTCTTTAAAACACAACAGACCACAAGGTTCTGTATTAATTAACAGACCCTTATCTTTCTGCACACGAAATTAGTTAATGTGAAGGAAATTTGAGATGTGGGTGCAGAGGACAAGGAGAACAGGAGAGGATTTCACTTAATTCATGGAGAGGATTCTAATTAATAATTTAAAGGGAGGATTCCACCTGGTAATTTGGGAAAAGGATTCCACCTAATAATGTAATTCTTAAGATTAATTGAAATATAGGAGAGGGTTCACAGGTTCAGACCCAGCCTCTCCACAACACACTGGTTATAAAACAACCCAAGCCTCCAAAAATCCCAGGGAGCCACCAAGCAACTCTGCTGCCTGCTGAAAAGCTACTTTATGGTTTTTATGCTCAATCCTTTTCTCTTTGGGACAGACAGACCTGCTCCTCCTCGATCCTGCGCTGGAGGGTTTCGATGTAGTGCTGCACTGCCATGTAAATAAACCTGTACTGGGCCTCAGTCTGCACCATCCCTGACCTCTGGGATCTCACCATCTGGATGGTCTTTGGGACATCGATGTCACAGTCCACACCTGGGGAGTAAAACAAACACAGGCAGGTCATGGATCTCTGGGATCCTCTGTAACACTCCTGGGGTTTCACTCTGGGGTTTGTGGCAAAGTCCCCCAGGGAAATCAAAGGGGGAACCCACCTTTTTCTCTGATGATGTCAATGAGAATGTCAATGACAATGAAAGTTCCTGTTCGTCCAATCCCAGCACTGAGAAAAGAGAAAAAAACCAAGTGATTTGTTCTGTCTTTGTGAGCAGACCCCAAAACACCAGCCCAAGGAAGAGTCTCTGCCATTAGGAGATATTAGACCTCCAAATTATAACCAAAGCCACCAAAGTGACCAGAGACCTCATCAACCTAACATGGAAGAGATAGAAATGATCAGCACTTCTGTACCTCAGTGCTTATAAACATCCCTGAAACAGAAAAAAAACATCAGATCAGAGCTAAGACTTCCTTGCCTTATAAAAAGGATCTCATTTATAAGCCCAGACTGAGGAAAGCACTCACAGGTGGGATGGGATATTAGAATTTCCATCATCCTACACGATCCAGCCAAGGCTGGTCCCACCTTCAGTCAACACCAGAAATTCTTATTTATACAAACAAGTTAATTCTGAGAATGAATGGCTTTGAAGGGAACCATGTGCCACCCACCCAGAATACGACACTGGGCAGACTGGAAAGCACAAACTCCTTGACAGATGGAATTCTGAGCCTTTCCCAGGGAAAGTTGTCCTTTTATAAAGGTCTCAGCTCCCTGAGCCAAAGGGAGGGAGGAGCAGGAGAAGCTCAGCACAGCATTTTACCTGCAGTGGACCACCACTGGCCCAGCATCAGGAATGCTCTCCTGCTTGTGGTGCACCTCCTCCAGGAAGTCCAGGACACCTCCAGGATCACTGGGAACGCCGTGGTCGGGCCAGGTCCTGAAGTGGTACTGCCACACTGTCCTCTCCGTGTTCCCCTGAAGGGACAAGGTGTGAAAACAAAACCCTTCAGCTCAAATCCAGGGAAAGAAGCATTGATGGGGCAAAGCTGAGTCAGGTGGGAAGGTAGAACATCCAAAATCCAACCTGCTGCTCAGTATCCTAAAGGAGGGAATAATCCAGGGCCCTCCTGGCCTGGCAAGTCACTAAATCCTGACTATTTGCTTCTTACATGGTTTGTTTTGCTCCCTGATCCAAACTGTTCCTTTCTTAAGTGCTATTTCCTCCCTCACCTTTTTATTCCTTCCCCTAACTGATCTTTCCACACACAAACTTTTCTTCTGGTGCAACCACCTCCATGGGAGGGAGCAAAAGCCTGCCTGGATCGAGGTGTGATCAGAAAGGAAAGTGGGATGAGTTAAAAGCTTCATCCCTCTTCCCACATTCCCTCCAAGCTCTGCAGTAGAGCATCCCCTGCCAAAAACTGCTTAGGTAGAAGAATCTTCAATTATCCCAAGGACAAAGAGGAGGATGGATGGAACTGACTGTGGAGCTTCAAAGAAGGACAGGGCCCAATTTATTAATCTTTTGCTCTTTTATTAATTCCAAAGCAACTGTTGATTCCTGCCAATTTTTTAGGGAGGGGGGGACGGATCTGCAACCTGAACTGAGAGGACAAAATGAATCTCAACTCACCTGCCCAACTTTAGAAAGTTTAAGTTCTCTTAGTGTGTAATCATGTGCTGCACTCTCCTTAACATTCCGGACACGCATCACACCGTATTCCTTCAGGGAATATTCATCAGGCCAGTACTTGACGCATTTACTCTGCAACATTTCAGACCAAAAACAAAAAGGAATCATCAGTCAGAAAAAAAGGCTGGTTTGCAACCTGGTTCACATATTTCTGGAGCTTTAATTCCACAATGAATAAAGGGCAATTCCCACCACCAGCTGCTGACGAGGTAAAGAACATTTTAGGGAGAAATTTCTCCATAAAAAACATGGGATGATTTCAAGGTACAGGCAATTTCTCCTCTCACCAGCTTTTGTGATCATACTATTGCCTGTTTTGCCTGGGTATTTTCAAACCTGAAGATTAAAATACTGTTATTTGTAGCTCTACCCAACTAGAGGTGTCAAAATCCTGAATTCCCTGCAGCTTTACAGGTTATTCTACACCAAAACCCACCAGGCTGCAAACTAAATACAAGCCAAGGGTGACACATCAAATCCCAGATATAAATCAATATATTCTAGACCCTTTAGTCTTAACTCTAAACTGAAATGTCACAACGTTCCCAAGGCTGCTTTGAGCCTGGTTTTACCTTTCCTCTTTCCACTTCTTTTGTGGTCATAACAATAACTCGGGAATTCTCCTGGAACACCATCCTCCAGAAGTCATTCACTGTATTCTGGAGACAACCTTGAGTAGCAATGTAGCTTTTTTTTGGCTTGGAGTTGTTGCACTTGGTTTCAAACTCGGGCTGGAGGGGAAAAAAACCCACAGCAATTCAACAAATGGTGATAAGGCTTCCTTGGATTCAGGTGTTGGGATGTGCCAACAAGGCTCCTGGAGGTAGGAGTGTACTCACCATAATAATATTAGCATTGATATAGTCTGAAACAGGCTCATTGGGATCCCCATCGTGGAGAACAACTCTGGTGTGATCAACTGGAAGAACAATATGGATTAAACACTTGTATCCTTCAGTTGTGAACACACACAAGCCATTAAGTTGTCAAATTTGGTAAATCAGTGAGTAGAACACTCCAAATTTCCTCTTTTGTCCTTTCTTAAAGCAAGTGGCCATGACTAAAGTAAGTGTCCACATGCCCTGGTAACTCAGGAGAACACGAATAGTCCAACAAAGAGCCTCTGGATTTGCACGTTGCAGTTTTGTCCCACAAATTAATCCTCTTAAATGTAAGCATTCCAGCTTGCTGAGTAACAGTTTGGGGATGGGAGGCTTTGACATGAAAGCTGAAGATTAAAAAAAACCCCAATACTGGGAATCAAAATGTGGATATCTCCAAAGTGCAAATGTTGGGACACAAATCAGAAATCACAGGGGCTCGTTCTGACAACAAAGGGGGAAATTATCATTAAAGGCCAGTGGTGCTTAATTAACCCTGTGTTTAGGAGCTCAGGAGATCAGCAGAGAAGGGCAGCAGGGGTAGGTGGGAATGACAACCCAACACTTACAGGGTAAGATGTTTTTGTATCTGTTCTTGTTCTTGTTCTCCTGGCGCTGCCCTTCCTTTCGGCTGTAGAGCAGTTTGCATTCCTGCTGCTGCAGAGTCTGGAGGGAAACAGCACAAAGCAGGACTGACCCTCAGCATCCCAGCAATCCCTTCTCCCACAGAAATGGGAGAACACAACCCATAAATCGTCCCAGTGCAGGGGGAGATTTTTCCTGCCCATTTCTCAGTGCCTGGGACACAGTTCACGTGACAATTCCATGGTTTCTCAGCCATGCTCCTCAGTGGCAAATCTCCCCATGTAATGAAGCTGGAGGGACCAGAATTCCCAAGCTCTGATCTGAGTTTTAATGCCCAGACTAAAAAGAACACTCGGGCTCTGGAAGCTGCTCCCTCGTTATTCCCACCCTTAAGACTCTTCCAGGGATTGCTTTTACTTAAAGCCTGGGAATGTCAGGCACATTTGCTCATTCCCATTTCATCCCTGTTTTTTTTGCTGCCTCACTTAGTGACTTTGGACAAACAGGCTCATCCTAAAGACAGGGAAAGCAAAGGAATATGAGATGCAGAGTTTTATGCTCGGAAGCAAAAGTCAGAAAACACATCCCCATAAAGCATTCCTTGTGCAAAAAGCCAAACTTTCCAGCAGGTTAAAAAATTGAAGCAATTAAGTGTGTGGAAAGCAGAGTTTCAAAGCCCTCTTCCTTCATACAGTTAATTATTACTGCTTGGAGCCTCCCTGAGGAGAGATCCAGGAGCAGCAGCTACTCCTAACAAGCCCATTAAGGGATGTACACAATGATCCATAAATCTGCACCATCCTCCTCGACTCCACTGCAACTTCCAAGCACAAAGCTCCCCAAATCATCATTTTTCAGAAGAAAAACATTACAAGGACTGTCAACATTTCTGTCTGCTGGTTCCTGAGACAAGAGGTAGATCCTTGCCTGGAGACAAGTAATTTGTAACAACCCTCTGGGCTGGAGCTCAGAAATGGCACAGAGATCCCTGGACATCTGAGGTTTGCTCCCTGCCTCCTGCCACCAAGGTGGGCAGCTGGAGCTTCCCTGAGGGGAATGGAAAAGCACTAAAACTGCCAGGAGATTGCTTCATTTCCCCCCCAAAAACAGGATCTAGTGCTGACCCCACTGACAGCACTGAAGGAGAAGTGAGATGCCTCACAGGTAAAAGCTTTTCCTGTAAGACTTTCCCTTGCTTTTAAGGAGCCACTGAGAAACCCACCACAACACAGATTTCCACAACATAACCCAGAGGCCAGGGAAAAAAGTCCTGACTGTGAATGAATAGCTGAGTTATTCTGGCAAACCAACAAACCCTTCCCAAGCTAATTCTGACCATTCCACAGCCCTGGGTCTTGTCCCTCCACACTGGGTATGTGGGAAAAGAGAGGAGAAAGTTTAATCCTCATTTTATCGTTTCCCATGGCCTCACCTTAGGATATTCCATCCACATTTGTAGTGAAATGTGTCACCTCTTTGGTAACTCTCCCACTTTTCATGGATTGCCTTCCCTCTTCCTGACAGTAATCTCAGAGCCCACTGGTCAGTACACTCAGCTAATTCATGTCTCTGATCAAAAAAGTTTTTTTGCTTTGTAAATCCATCCCTATTCAAGAAGCTTCTCAAACAGCATCAGAGCCCAGACCAGCCTGTAGCACAGCCCAGCACCTCCCAGTTTCCTGTTGCCATCTGCTGGTGGAATTCCAGATTCCACTAATGGTTTCCTATGTGTGTGACTTAAACCAGTCCATTCTATGGACCCTGGAAGTGGCCAAGACCAGGTTGGAGAGGGCTTGGAGCAACCTGGGATAGTGGAAGGTGTCCCTGCTCATGGCTGGGGTTGGAATGGGATGAACTTGTTGGAAGGGACCTTAAAACCCACCCAGTGCCACCCCCTGCCATGGGCAGGGACACCTCCCACTATCCCAGGTTGCTCCAACCTGGCCTTGGACACTTCCAGGGATGGGGCAGCCACAGCTTCTCTGGGCACCCTGTGCCAGGGCCTCCCCACCCTCCCAGGGAAGGATTCCTTCCCAATATCCCATCTGAATCTCTCTTTCAATATGAAGCCATTCCCCCATATCCTGTCCCTACATGCTCCTTCTGGGAGGAATTTGGAATTGAGGGTTGGCATTTCGGCTGCAGGGCAGAAAAGAAACATCAAAATAAAGCAAAAATAAACATCCAGGAGTCCAAGAAAAATGTTTAATCAATGCTGCCTCATCTCTGAGCTCGCTGCCACTACTCAATAGCTTTAAGATCCCCAAAACATGGCCACAAACTCAAGGGCATGTGTTGACTCAGAAATCCATGGAATTTGCCTTAAAAAAAATAAAAAAATCAACAGCCCCCAACTTCCCCAAATGCAGAAGGAACTGATGGGTTTTCCTGGGGGCCACAGTAGTACCTGAGGAGAATATCCAGGAGGGAAGAACAGCACTGAAAAACATCTCAGATTCAGGGGCAAAAACCAAGGAGGGTGGAAGTGGAAAAATTTAAACACAAGGGGACAGGAGCAACACCAGGGATCTGAAGCGACAGAGGAGCAGAGGGAGAAAACACCGGGAAAGCAGTAAAAAACCTAAACCCCCCATACTTTTAGGAGTGTAGCTTTAATGGCACAAGAGTTGGAATGTGCTGGAGTACCTCAAACTCTTCCCAGAAGCCCTGCTTGACCTTGTCCGTGGTCTCTGCCAGTTTGCTGAGCTCCCGCACGCGGCTCTCGATCTCGGCCGCGTTGATCCGGGTCGTGTTCAGGGGCTGGGGACAAGCACCAAACAGCAGCCCTTTAACCAGCAACTCCTGCCAAAAGGCACCTTAAATCCCCCCCAGATACAGAAGAATTCTTGGTTCCATGTACCTTGCTGGACTTCAGAGCTTTGGAGCTCGTGCAAGGAAGGGGACACTGGAAAACTGCCTTTAGTCTTGGAGGTTTTATTTAATATATTGTCTCATTTCTGGACTCTCCCTCTGGCTCACAATGACCTGGGAATGTCTGACACATCAGGGGCAAGATTTTACCTTTATAAAAGAAATTGTTCCCATTTAAATGACTCCCACAAAATTTAGTTCTTCATTTTTGCACTGGGGAAGGAAAAGAGTCTGACAGAACATGTGGAAAATGGACTTTAACAGCACGTTCTGAAGGCAGCAAAGCTCAGGGCTGTCCCCTCCATCCCCTCACCTGTTTGAGCTGCAACACTGTGCCCAAAGTCTCCACCATGGGGTTCTTCTTGTAATGTTCCACCAGATCTGTCAGAGAGTCAAACTTCTCCCCTCCACCCACATCATATTTCAGCTCCTGCAGGAACAGATGCTCATCAAAACACACATTTCACACCCCTGCCAGCACCTTTGGGTTGGGCAGCCCCTCAGAAATCACCTCTAAACCACATGGAGAGACTAATAAAATCCTTCTGCCAAGGGATGGCAGAACCTTAACAGAAACACACACATGGAGAACATCAACCTTCTGTCACCTCACTGGAAATCAGTTTATCTGGGCTTCAGTCAGCTCAAAAATCCAGGAATTGGGAATTTGAATTGATTTCCAAAGCTAAGTGTATCATTGGGTTCTGTACTGTCTTGTATTTTATTTCTTTATTTTATTAATTTTATTATTATTTTTTAATTCTATTTATTGCTGCCCTTCCTATTTTAAGGAGGCAGTGCCAATTTATTCCCCTCAATGCCATAAATGCTGCCAACTGTCAGCTGCAAATCAGAGAGGGTTCCTTGAAGAAAATTAAAAATCCTCTGCTATTTTAGCTTTCACCTGGTCCTTGAAAGGCCATTTCCACCTGCAAATTATTCCTGTTATTGCATTTTAGTTGCTTATACAAACTGGTTTTTAGCATAAGAAAAGTAAAAGAAAATTACACAAATCTATGATTTTTTTAAAAATAGCAGCACATGGGCATATATTATAATATCAAGACTTCAACTGAATAATACTTCAGTGAAGAACTACCCTATATTAAATTTAAGGGTTAGATCTAAAAGCATTCCTTGGAATCAACCCTTTCCCAGATTGTTGATTGTCCATCAGGTGCAACAACAAAGTGACAGGACAAAGAAACATCTTTGGATAGATCTGTTTGCCCAATGTTATTTTTATGTGATTTTTTGTCTATTTTTGTCCATTTTTTGCCTATTTGGGGGGTGCTTTTAGTGGTGTTGGGGGGGGGGGCTTAGGGGAGGGTTTGGGAGAGGGCTTTGGGAGGTATTTGGGGTGAGGGTTTNGGAGTGTTTGGGAGAGTGCTTTGGGAGGTATTTGGGGTGAGTGTTTGGGGAGGCATTTTGGGGAGAGGGTTGGTTTTTTAGGGTATTTTGGGAGGGTATCTTCTGGGGGGTATTTTTTATTATTGGTATTTTGGGGTATATATTCCTATCATTCATCCAGGCCCAGGGGTTTTGAGCCAGATTTGATGGAATCACCCCCAAATCCCTCAGAAGGCCCAGCTCAGTGTGCCACCAATCCAGGCAAGAGCTCCCAAAAAACCCCCCACTGCTGGAATTCTGGGGCCACCACACCCCCACCAGGGCTAGGGGGGTGGATCCAGAGGTTCCTGGAATTCCTGCTGGGGGAAATGGTGGGTTCCATACCTGGCAGTGGATCATGACGTGGGTCACTTTGGATTTGCCATCGTTGCTCTCTCCTTTGTCGTCCCCCGTCCGGACCGAGAGGACAAAGTCCCCAGGGTGGCTCTGGCTCTCCCTCACCAGGAAACTGCCATGTTTGCCTTTCTCTGTCAGGAGTTTCTCAGCTTCTCTTCCAGAGAGATGCCCGTGGAACCACCTTAAAATAAAGAGAGAAAGTGGAAACCTTCTGCCAAGGGATGGCAGAACCTTAACAACAGAAACACACACATGGAGAACATCAACCCTCTGTCACCTCACTGGAAATCAGTTTATCTGGGCTTCAGTCAGCTCAAAAATCCAGGACTTGGGAATTTGAAATGATTTCCAAAGAGGAAACCTGCTCACCCTTCCAGCCGTGGCTGAATCCACTTGTTCCAGGTGCTCATGAGGAAATAAAATCCTTGTGTTCACTACAGAAAGCTGCAGTTTGTAAAAATAAACTGGAAAATGAGCCTTGGAAGCACATGTACCACACAAGTGAGTTCAGGGAACACTTCAGAGCAGTTCCATGAGGGCTGAGATTTGGATCTGGATCCTTCACAACAATCCCAATGGATTCCCTGGTGTCCGACAAACATCAGCTTTCACTGCAACCTCCTCAGTCAAGGTGGTAATTCTGCTTTTATTTCCTTCATGAAAACACACTTTCCTGATAAACTTTGCATCCCTGAGAACTCACCCCTTCCACCCCATTAGGAGCTGGACAGGATAATCCCAGAAATCTCATTTTTTCAGGAAATATGGCTGAAAAAGCAACAACCCTCCCCAGCACTGTTAAATGCAAAACACTGAGGAGTGACAGAACTTGGTTGGATATTCTCCCGTTTTTTCACTTCTAGGGATAAGGAGTTACCTCCTGGCCACAGAGGCTTTATTTCTGACACCTCCACCATTCCTCAAGTCCTGAGTCTCAGATTCTCCTCATTAACCAGGAGTCTGAGGAATCTGAGGATTTGTGTCATTCACCTTCTCACACACAAACCCACTGCTGGGAAAGTTACACAGTTAGAACCAGAACTATAAATACACCTGGGAATTCCTTGCAGCAAGAAGACCTTCAGGAGAACTACAATAAAACATTCTGTCAGTAAAAATAAAGGGAATTACAGCCTCTTTTTCAGCCTTTTATCACCCAAGGTTGAACACTGCAGGAAGCAGAATTGCTTCACCTTTCAATATGTTCATTAATCTGCTTTGCAAGGAATCTCCCAGTTCCCTCAAATGGAAAGTGGCTGCAGCACCAGGAGGGACAGACAGCTTTTCCAAGGAGCTGCTGGCCACTGAGTTTCTCTGACCTTTCCGAGGTGGGATCAGCACAGTTGAGAGGATATTTCAGCTCAATAACATCTCCATTCTTCTCCTTGAGCTGCCCATGGTGTTCCATGTAGTACTGCACTAACTCAGCCAACGTGGCAAACTTCTCTCCCCCATACAGGTCATAGTAGTCCCCTGTGTTCTGGATCTTGATGTGGGTCACGGCTCCAGTTCGTCTGGGATTTGAAACACAGGGGAAAAAACCATCCCAAATCAGCTGATGGCAAATCAATCACCTCACAAGCTGCATCATTTGGTAGCTGGAACATTGTAGAGGAGCAGAGTTTGTGCCCCTGGCTGTTTCAGACACATTTCAGGATGAACAGTCCTAGGCCAGGCCAGAAATTAATGTTGTCTTACCTTTGCCTTTCATAAATAAATTATATATTTAGACCTATAAATTACATAGCTAGATATATAATTAAAACTGCAAAAAACTACTCCAGTAAATGAAAACCCTCTGATCTCTTACCTTACTCTTACTCTAAGGAGTGAGACTCCCTTACTCTTAGAAGAATATTCTCTTCTCCTGTGGTAGAAGAATCCCTTAGAGGTGACAACAACAAGATCTGGTTCATACAACCAAGCTGATAAGGACAAACCCACCTGAAGGACTCACCCTACATGTTCATTTACACTCCATGAAAAGAAACATGGAAAATCTGCTTTTCCCTGTGTGGCTCTAGCTGGGATATATTAATTTCTTTTTGACAAAGTTATCCAGTGTGGTTTGGAGATGTGCTTGTTTTTGAGAGACTTCTCACTGTTTGCTGACAATTTTTGACAAATTCTACCCATGTTTATACTTAGTAGGAAAGGTCTTGAATTTAGAAAGAACTCACTTGTCAAAGAAGGACAATTACTGAGGTGAAGGCTGAAGGATTCCCACTGACTGACCATGGACTGTCTGAGGTTTGGATCTCCATTAAACCCAAACTTTAGCACTTTTATTTAACATGAAACCAGAGAGAACAGGAAAAAAAAACCCCTGTACTGAAGGAATCCTCAAAGCCAAAGTAAAACCTGCAGCCCCACTGGAAATCCCTCAGAGCCCCACAATTGCTGCCACAAGCCCAGGGGTGGAGGGGGGGGAATTCAGCTTTCCAAGGGACCCAGCAGAGCAGATTTGCTCCTTCCCCCACAATTTCCAGGCAGCTCCTGAGGTCTCTCCCCATACATACTTTCCCTGCTGGATTCCCCTCCTCCAGGCCTGTTATCTCACCAGAATTCTTATCACCAATCCCACTTCTCCCTTTTCCTTTATCTGCTTCCTCTTGCTGCCCTTCCTCATCCCCACTACTGTACATTCAGTGTCAGGGGACAAAAGGCCTCTTTTGGAAGCTGGAAAAGCACCACAGTTGCTCTTAAAAACTTGCTGACTTTTCCTGTACAAAGAGAGGCTGGAGGGCATTTCCTGATCCCTAATTCCCATCACCTCTGCTGCTTCCAGATGCTTATCAAGGAAGATTTTTAAGGGCTAAAAGTAATGCTGTTATCAACCTATTTCTGCTTGCTCTGAAGTTTTTTGTCTCTCTAAAATCAGAATTCACTCCCCTCCAACCCCAAGTTGGGTAAAATTTGAGAATCTGGGCAGGGAAAACGGGAGGAAAAAGAAGAGGAAAAATGCCCATTAAAAATGATTTGTGCCTTATTTCACCTCTTACAAGCAGTTCATCCACAATTCCTTCTCTGCAGGACAGCATTAAATCAAGACCTTTATCAATTTGGGGGAGAAAGACCAAAAACCATCAAAAATATTTCAGCTCACCTGACAGAGAGGGTGAAGTCTCCTGGGTTACTTTTGCTGGGCCGTGCCAGGAAGCTGCCATCCACTCCCCTTGTTAACAGCAGGTTTTCTGCCTCCACCCCAGTAATATTTGGATGAAACCATCTAAAGGAGGTGAAAAAGAAAGAATTTTAATAAATAGAAGGTCTTTTGGTTCTCAGAGTTAACCTGCACGGGATTAAACAGAGCAATCCAACAGCTTCACAACGAGGAAGGACCGAGTTTTTCCCCTGAAATAATCAAAATTTCCATTCATTCCTCAGTTCATCTTGCACTGCAATTTCATGTATTGGCAAGAGATGCTTTGAAAGCAAAAGAACTCCATCTACACACTGAATTAAAATGCTATCAAAGATACACAACATAAACCCAGACCAGAAGTCCCATTTCCTCACTCCAGGAACACACGAGACACAAAGACACTTCAGGACAAACAGGAAAAATACCTAAAAATAAACCAAAACAGCCCAAGTGACAACATTTTCAAGGTTAAAAATGCAACAAAACCTCATGTTTTAGGGCAGAGGCTGAGAGGGAAACTCCAGTCGTGGAACAATCTCCTCCACCTCCCTCCAGTGGTACCAGGGTTGGATAAATCCCGCTTAAATACAAGCCCAGAGGAATCTCACATTGATCTTCACCACCCACCAAGGGCCCTGAATGAGGAACACAGAGCCAGGGCTGGAGCAGCTCCATGGAATTCCCTTGGGAGAGGCTCATCCGGGGCCGTTCCCTGACACACCTGCCTCTGCTCCAAGCCACAATTCCCAGTTTTTCTGGCATTCCTACAGCTCCGTGCTCTGGATGAAAGGCTTTGTCCCACTTGCAGTTGGCAATTCATTTCATTTTCACAGCTCAATCAGACACAGGGAAAACCCTCATCCCTTTTCCTTGATTTGCTGCCTCTTCTTCCACAGCAAGAACTGGGGCTGCTCCTCTCAGGACACAGAGTTTTGGGTTTTCCAAAGTGGCACAAAAGACTCCACACCAGTCTCCTGACAGAGGTAAGGAATGTTACAGCTTTAAAAAAAAATTATTAAAATTCCAGAGCATTCCTGGGCCTTCCTGATCCAGGCAGCATTTCATGGTAAATTCCTAAATCAGCAAAATATGAGAGTGCAAGTCTAAATTTAGGGCCATTAATTGTTGCAGCAATTCCTTCTCTACTGGAAAGCTGAAAATATTCCCACCAAGGCCTTATCCAACCTGCAATCTTTGGATTTTCATGGAAACATTCTGGAGAGTTTTAGATTCTGGAATATCCAAGGATTATTTATGGACCAATTCCATTTCAGAGGTAAATGACTCTACTTGTTGACCCTGCCTTTTCTCTCTAGTTATGCACATTCTTCTTGCACCAAGAAAAATCTAGGGAAAACTCCATATTTTTCACTGGAAAACAACAAAAAAGTCAAACCTAAGCAGCACAAGGCAGGGAAACATAGTAAAAAATACTTTCAAGTGGGAATGAATAAATGAATTAATAATGTTACATTTATTTAATGGTGCCTCAAAGGTCAGGAAAAGTTCTGCTTTGATGCAGCCCCACAAAAGAAACTGCACAAGCATCAGTGCCTGGGATGAACTGAACATTAAATATTTCAGAATGTGACAAGTGATAGCTGATCATCTATTTACCACATTTCCACTCCCAAAATTTTACTTTCATCAGGAGAAAACAAAAAAAATACCCCCAAAAAAATGCAGTGATTATTTGAACTGTTCCTAAGCTTTTTAAATCCACAGGATTCAAGAGAAACCTTTGCAAGTTTTTGAGTTCATAGCCAAAAATATACAAAGACACAAAGGAAAAATTACTGGACTTGGTTCTCCAGCTTTATTATAGGGTGACATTCCATAAACTTTAATTAATATTTAGTATCGTCTGTATCCTCCCATAACGCCTAAAAAACAACTGCACATGAGCTGTTAGAAAGATGGGAAGCAATAAAAAGAATTTAATGGACAGAGGGGACTACAAAGAACTTGTTACTTAACAAGTGTTTAAAGGAGAGGTTGAAAAGATGAACCTCTGTTTCAGACCCAAATACACAGAAATTCCTCCTCAAGAGGCCAAACCCAGAGGGGAGTAAAGCCCAGGGTTTGATTGCACTTTATGTAACTTGGGCTCTGGTGGCACCTCGTCCTCCTGCTCCCTCCTGCTGGTATTTTGGGCTGTGAGTAGGAAGGTGCATTTGTCAGACCCCCCAAATAGAAAAAAGGGGGTGTCAGTGATCCCTGCTCCTGGTTCCGGCCCCAGAGTCCTTTGAACCTGCATCCCTTCCAAAAACAACTGCAGGGCAGAGCAAAGGGACACAGGGAGAGCAGTAACACAACCCCCAGGCAGGACCTTCTCCTGCACTGCCTTTTATAGGGATGGAATGCATTTTGGGCTTTTTAGCCTGCTTTCCCCTCTCCACTCTGTCCCAGCAGCAGGTGCAGAGTCCTCCCAGCCAAGGGCACAACCACAGGGGGAACACAACCCACGGCCCACACTCCCATTAAACTGCCTCCTTCCCATCACCCCCAGCAGCAATTCCAAGCTGGGGGCCAGGACACCCCATTCCCAGCCCTTTATTACTTTACAAGGTGAAAATGGGGGGGGAGGAGAGCAGGGGCTCCTTGACAAAACCAAGGGTTTGGTGTCAGGAAGCTTCTGATGGGGAATAATCCATGGCAGGAAGGCCAGTGTTACCACAACGATCTCCTTTCTGTTCTCCTGAGGGGAAGGGCAGGATCCCTGTTCCCCAAATCACACCCTGGCAGCACATTTCCCTCTCACCAAACGAGGAGAGAAAAGAGGCACAAATCAATACAATTTTCCATGCTGGGATCAGGTTTTTCTAATCACCTTTCCAAGAGCAGGAGAGATTAAATCAGTTCAGTCTCAGCTGTCACAGCACTGGGGAGGCACTGATGGCTGCTTTAATTACTCCTATTTTTAGGCTCATCAGTTGATATTTCTCAGCTTTTTTTTTTTTTCCCCTCCAGTCTCCTTCACAACTCCCAATGTAAAGCTCTGAGCAGAGTCAGAGGATTATTCCTGGCAAGCAGGAAATGGGGAAGTGTTCCCAAAACACTTGTACCCTTGGTTTGTCAGGATCAAGGATACAAGTTGTGAGCAAGGACACCCAGAACACCCAACAAGGGCTGGAGATTCTCCACATGCCCCCCAAAAAACCCCAAACTCAACCATAAAAGGCCATGGGTTGAAACCCAACCTTGTTAAGCAGGACAGGAAAGGTGACAACTCCCTGTCGAAGAAATGATCATTTCATTGGTATTACTTGTTAATAAGAGGTGAATTAACGAGCTGAATCAACTGAAGCTGGGACTGCCCCATCCCTGGGAGTGTCCAAGGGCAGGATGGGGTTTGGAGCAACCTGGGATGGTGGAAGGTGTCCCTGAGCTGGGATTTAAGGTCCTTCCAACCCAAACCCCCCTGGGATTCCCTGAATTTCAGACAGGAATGTGAATATCTGAATACCTCAGGACAGTGAGAAGCTGAACAAAGAAAAGGATTCAGCTGTTTCTCCCCGTGGTTTTGCAGGGCTACAAGGTTTGGGAACGAGAGGGAAAGATGCTGATAAATTCCCAGCCCAGGAACACCCGTTTTACAGCTGGGTCACGTTTTAGGGTCCCCAAATCACCAGTGCTGGGCCCCTGATGGCACACGAGCCCCTGCTGGGCACCCAGTGGGTGCCACGCACAATAAATGAATTCTAATTCATTCATTAATCTCTCTGATCTCCTGAACCCCTCCGATCCCGGTGGGACCCCAGGGTATCCCCCCGGAATGGGGAGCAAGGGGATCCCCCCGGGAAGGGGCTGAAAGTAGGGACACCCCGCCGGGAACGGGAGGAGTGGGAGGTGGGGGGTGTTGAAGGGGGTCATTCCCCCCGGGAATGGACCGGGAGAGGGGGAATCCCCCCGGGAATGTGCCTGGAGAGAGCTGGGGGTGCAGAATGGGGACGACCCCCCGGGAACGTGCGGGGTGGGAGGTGGGGGTGCAGAATGGGGACATCCCCCCGGGAACGGACCGGGAGAGGGGGGGATCCTCCGGGGAATGGATCTGGAGAGGGGTGGGGGGGTGCAGAATGCGGACATCCCCCCGGGAACGGTCCCGGAGCGAGGTCTGGGGGGTGCACAATGCCGCCGGGAAT
>VXBA01003773.1:385452-403242 GCA_013399895.1 Serilophus lunatus
CTGGGCAGGTCCCGCGGCCGACCCCCGGCAGCCTTGCCTTGCCTTGCCTTGCCTTGCCTTGCCTTGCTTTGCTCTGCTCTGCCCTGCCCTGCCCTGCCCTGCCCTGCCCGGGGTCCCGCAGCCCCCGCCGTCCGGGGCCGGGCGCGGTTCCCCCTCTCCCACAGCCCCCGGACGCTGCCGGACTACAAGTCCCGTGGTGCCCCGCGCGGCGCGGTGACGTCAGGCGGCGCGCGGGGGTTACCCCGGCGGGGCCCGGATGTAGGGCCCTTTCCCCCCGCGGAAGGTGAGGGCGGCGGAGCTCGCGTTCCATCCGGAGCCATCCGGGGCCATCCCGGGATAGCCGCGGCTATCCGGGGTTATCCGGGGATGGTGGGGGGCTCGCGCGGGGCTCAGGGCTCGAATGGGTGCGGCGGGGGCGGAGCACCGGCAGCGTGGGCGCTCCGGGCCGGGGAGGCCGCGCTGGGCCGGGCCGGCCTGGGCCCCGCGCCGGCCGTGAGCACCCCCGGGGCGTAGAGGGGAGAGGAAGGCACAGTCGGCGCTTCCCGGGTGCCCGCGGGGGGATCCCGGCGGGTTTAGGTTGCGATTCGTGTCGGGTTGCGGTGGCGGCTGACAAGTGTCGGGGAGGCGCAGAGGATCCTGCGGGATCTGCCCATCCCTAAAGCTCATCCCTGCGCCCCAGATGGCGGGTGAGAAGGCGCCCGCGGACAAGAAGGCGGCCAAGAAGAAGGCGGGCGAGAAGAAGGCGGAGCCCAAGCCCGGCCCGAAGGCGGCGGGGGACAAGAAGAAGCGGGTGAAGAAGTACCATGCGAGCAGGAACCCCGTGCTGGCCCGCGGCATCGGCCGCTACTCGCGCTCGGCCATGTACGCCAGGAAGGCGCTGTACAAGCGCAAATACACGGCCCCCGANCGGGGCTCGGGGGGTTGGAATGTCCTGAGCTCTCCCTGTGCTCGGCCCTCAGATAGAAAAGAAGAAGAAGGAGGCGCCGCGCGCCACCATCACCAAACCAGTGGGGGGAGACAAGAACGGAGGCAGCCGGGTGGTGAAGCTCCGGAAGATGGTAGGGAAAAGCTTGGGATGGTCGGGGAGGGGGGATGTGGGACCGCGGTGACCCGGGATGGTTGGGAGGGGCTGGGAATTCAGGGGATGGCTGCAGGTGAGGGTGGGCTCTGTGCTGAGGTGGAAGCTCCCGCACACACAGAGCTGGCTCAGTTTTCACTGGGCAAACGCTTTCTGGATTTTACTGGGGAATGTGGGTCCAAAAGAGGGAATTAGTTTAAACTCACCTTTCTGTTGGAGGCTTCACATTTTCCTTGCATCTTGGAAATGCTGGATAGATGACCCACAAGAACTTTAAAGAAGAGAACAGTGTCAGGGAGAGGGCCAATGTAACCCAAACCTCCTACAGCGTGCACGGGCCCGGGGTGTAAGTTAATATTAACCTGCAGGACAGGTGTGTAAAGAGCAGGATTGGACTGAGCAGAGTCTTGAGCTGCAGAGAAAAAGGATAGAATCATTTTATATATTACAGAATCCTGCCTGTTTAGCTTAGGGGGGTGTTTAACTTGCAGGGTGTTTGATGGACTCTGCATTGTTAGTTTGGTTTTGGTGCACACTCTTAAGTCAGTGTGTGAGGTGGGTGCTCAGAAATCCTGAAGCACAGCCTGAGCTCAGTCCAGCACAAGGCACAGGCAATGAAGAGAGATTCAGCTTAGTGAGTGGGGATGGGAACAAAACAGCCAGTGGGGGAAAGGATGGACAGCCCAGTGTGTGTGTTCCCATCAGCAGAAACAAACCCTGCAGGGAGCTGGGCTGGCACTGCCTGGGAGAGGGAGGGTCTGGGTGGTCCCTGCCCCTGGCACAGGTGCCCCACGTGGCTGTGTCTCCAGCCCAGGTACTACCCCACGGAGGACGTGCCTCGCAAGCTGCTGAGCCACGGCAAGAAGCCCTTCTGCGAACACCGGCGGCGCCTGCGGGGCTCCATCACCCCGGGCACCGTGCTCATCCTGCTCACCGGGCGGCACCGCGGCAAGGTGGGCATGGCACGGCACCCTGATCAGCCTGGGCACAGCCCCGTCCTCAGCCTGGGCATGGCACAGCACCCTGGGCACCAGGGAGGCACAGCTCCTGTTCAGACTGGGCATGGCAAAAAGCCCCTTGGGCACCAGTGGGGGCATGGCAGCCTGCTCAGGCTGAGCACTGGGCATTGCACAGCCCCCCTGGGCACCAGGGATGGCACAGCCCCCTGGGAATTGGGCTTGGAGCTTGCTGGAATACAGGCTTGAAATGGGCTTTCAGTGAATGTTTTCCTGGATGTAAAATGTCCAATCCATTTGTTAAGATCAGGTGCAGAGAGGAGGGTGGGTTCCTGTCACACTGCAGAGCAGCAAAGCTGGTCCTCTGGCTGTTGTTTGAGTTGTCTTAAACTGCAAGTCTTCTCTTGCAGTAACTACTTCAATTCTTAATTATCAAGGTAAAACTTTATTGGTAACGGTGATTTGGGGTTTTTCCTCATATTTCTGGGATTTTAGGCATCAATGTATTGTGTTCTTCAGCTTAGTGGTGGTTACCAACACAAATGAAATGCTTTATTTTGAATTCTTTGGCTTCAGTAGTTCATTACCTAAAGGATGTTGTTCAGAGAAGACAAACTTGACCAGAAGGAATAAAACACTACTAGGGGATGACTCTGAGGTTGTGATGCCCTTCTGGGTTTTATCCAGTTCCTGCCTTTAACTCAAGTAAAGTATTTGGGTGACGGGATGGGTAAAGTGTAAAGCTGCAGGAATTGGCTTTGCTCAGCCTTGAGTGGGGAGTCACAGCCAGAGAGGAGGTGGCTGACAGGGCTGTGCTCATGGAAGTGCTGGAGTTTGCCACACCTGGAGCACTGTCAGTGCCTGCACCAGTGGCACGGTCCCAGTTTGGTTGTGGGATTGCAGTGCTGGGACCTAAGGGCTGATGGCACATCTTGTTCCTTTCCAGCGTGTTGTGTTCCTGAAGCAGCTGGATACTGGCCTTCTGCTGGTTACAGGTAAAACTGACACCTGGGGGGGGTTGTTTGGGGGGGGGATTAAGGTCAGGTTTGTCTCTTAAACAAATCTGAATGTGGTTGGTTTGGCACATTGTGTGTTCATGTGGAATCACTTTCTGTGATGGAATCCCCAGCCCTGGAGGTGCCCAAGGGACACTCAGTGCTCTGGGCTGGGTCTTGATGATCTCAGAGGTCTGTTCCAAACTTGATGATTCTGGGATTTGTGCCTTTGCAGGGAGGTGGAGGGAAGATAATTAAATTTCAGTCTCTGCCTACCTGGAGGAGATAAGAAGCATTTCTTGGCATTTCTAGAGGCTTTGTTCAGATTTTAGCTGTAGGAACCTCTAAAGGAGCTAGTCATGAGGTGCACTGCCAAAATTTGGTGTTAACAGCAGCAGTTTTCACCAGAAAAGCTGAGCTTGTTCTCTCATGTTCCCTCTGCCTTCAGGCCCCTTGGTTGTCAACCGTGTCCCTCTGCGCAGAGCCCACCAGAAATTTGTTATTGCCACTTCCACAAAGATTGATCTCACTGGAGTGAAAATTCCCAAACATCTCACTGATTCCTACTTCAAGAAGAAGAGGCTGCGCAAGCCCAAGCACCAGGAAGGAGAGATCTTTGACACTGAAAAAGAAGTAAGACACATGGTTCATTCTTCCTCAATTCCCAGGGGATTCCAGGCCAGGCTCAAAGTGAGGAATAGCAGGGAGCAAACAGCTGGATTTTAAGTGGTCCTTGATAAAGTGAGGTGATGTCATTAAGATGGGTTGATACAGCATTGAGATAAATCTCCTGTTAAATTTGGGGATTCTTCTCTGCTTGTACCTCAGCAGACCAGCAGCAGGGATTATTCTAGAAATAATAACTATGAATGAAGTCCTTTTTTTTGACTGGTTTGATCCTGCCAGCAGCATGAGCCAAACAGTGGCTTCAATCTCCCACCACCTTCCCGTTTCTTAGACCAGATGGAGAAATGATTCCTTGAAAACTCCAAAACTCGGGGTTTTCTCTGAATTTTCTCACCCCCACAGGAGGGTGTGAGGTCTCTGTGCAGGATTTTAATGTTGCTCTCTGTCCTTTGTAGAAATATGAGCTCACAGAGCAGCGCAAGGCAGACCAGAAGGCCGTGGATTCCCAGATCCTGGCACGGATCAAGAAGGTGCCTCAGCTCCGGGGGTACCTGCGCTCCACCTTCTGCCTCTCAAACGGGGTCTACCCTCACAAGTTGGTGTTCTAAGGCTTCTGAAAGCACCACATTAAATTCCAAGGGAAAAAAAAACAAGCAAAGATTTCTGGTGTCTTCATTGCACTCTGGAACAGCAGGTGTTGCACAAGGCTTGCAGTGCATGAGTTAACAGGGACGGAAGTGCCTGTGGCAGGAGATCCTCAGGGGTTGTGTGCTGTGACCAGAATTTTGAGTGTGTAAAGTTTGCATTTGTAGGGGTTTTGGTTGGTTGGTTTGGGGTTTGTTGTGGTTTTTAACTATTTAATACAACCAGAAATTTGAGTTTTTTGACTTTGAATGAGTTGGGGAGGGATCCTGAGCAGATTTCCTTGTGGGAATAGCAGTGCTGAGTGGGCCCAGTGCAGTATAAAACCCAGCCCGGTGTCTGTGCTGACGTGTTTCTCTCCACTCTGCCTGTGGTGAAACCAGGGCTCTGAACCTCAGCAAGCACAGAACTTTTTAGAGGCACTTCAGTGGCTTTGCCTTGGATTTTGAAGTGGGAATTCTTCAGAGTTTTGCACAGTAACTTATTCCTGGAACCATAACACAATTTGGAGAGCATGTCCCTTTCCTGTTCTTTGTTTATCCCTGTGGGATGCAGTGCTGTTAAGTTGGGAGGAATACCACCTGCTTAGATCAGAAAGCAAAAACATGCTTCTTAATTCTGCAGGCTTGGAAGTTAGTTCAAAAACAAGCTGTTTCTATGAAAGGGAAGTGTTCTTTTATCCTGGCAGACTTCTGGAATCTCCCGTCTCAAAACCTGGCTGGAAGTGAGTTGACAAAGTTAGTCCTGTGTGTTTCCTTTATCTGTTCCAGTCAGTTCTCAGGGATGCTTGGGTGGCAGTAGCTCTGCTCTTACAAAAGCAGGGATGTACATATTGACAAACCTGGCAGGCTGGAGCTCTTCCTTAGCCAGACTTCTGCAGGAGTTGAGGATTATGTAAGTGCACCATCTGTCTGCCCAGTAACTGAGCTGAAAGTAGCCAACAGGGTCAAACTTAACCAGGAACAGAGATTCCATCCAATCCATGCAAGATTTATGGAAAGGGAGCAGTAGAACCCTCTGAGGTGGAAGCTTCCATGGGACATGCTGGATATGCTCCCTGGGAGAGAGGAAATGGGATTCAGGTGCTCCAGAGGCACTGAAATAACTGACACACCTGCAGGACACCAGGCTGGCATCAAGAGCTACAGTCACCCTTGTAGCTGGTGCTGGTGGGTGTTAAAAAGTGCATGGAAGTGACAGCACTGGTCACTTCCACCACATTCCTCTGGATAATTAACAGGCTGGGAGTGTCCAGCCTGGAGAAGGGAAGGCTGCAGGGAGAACTTAGAGCCTCTTCCAGGCCCTAAAGGAGCTCCAAGAGAGGTGGAGAGGGACTTTGGACGAGGGGGTGAATGGCAGAGAATGGCAGATGGAATATGGGAAAGGAATCCTTCCCTGTGAGGGTGGGGAGGCCCTGGCACAGGTTGCCCAGAGAAGCTGTGGCTGCCCCATCCCTGGAAGTGTCCAAGGCCAGGTTGATGGTCTAGTGGAAGGTGTCCCTGCCTGTGGCAGGAGGTGGAACTGGATGAGCTTTAAGGTCTTTCCAAGGCAAATCACCCTGGGATTCTCCCTAAGTCCCGATGAAGTTCACCAGAGGGAGGCAGTGAGCTGTGTCCCAGGGCAGAATTCCTGGCCTGGCTGGGAGTGTCTCTTGCTCTGTACCCTGTCCTGCCCTGTGTTCTTTGTTTTCCCTGACATTGGAGCTGCGTCTGTGGTGAGTTCCATCATCTGTTGTACGTGGCTTGGTGGATGATGGTTGTAGTCTGAGGTTTTTTAAGTGGATCTGGGGTTTTCCTGCAGTGGTGGGATTGGCCTGTTGACACAACTCTCAAAAGATTCAGAGGGGTTGCACACACATCCCTGCTGCTGCTGAGGTTTACTGATACCACCAAAGAAAGATCTTAACCCAATCTGCTTAAAAGCTCAGTTAAAGTAAAAATTGTACATGGGAACACTCAAATGGGAAAAGCCCAAACCCAGCAAGTAAAATCAGGAGTTGGTATTGCAGGGTCTGCAAACCCAGAATCAGTCACAGTTGTGGGCTGGGAGAAAACTGAAGGAGGTCCCAGTGCTCCAGTCATTCCCTTTCCCCTCTGGGAGTGGGGAAGTTTCAGTGACAAAACAGCCCTGTGGGTTTGGCCTGAAAACACATTGGTGTCCTCTGGAACTGCTGGTTACTCACACATTCCTTTTTGCATCAGAAGGCATGAAGTGGTACCTGGACCCATTAACCTTGTTTACTGTAGGGGAGGCTGTGTCTCTCAGTGTGCTGTCAGGAAGTGATTTGGAGTCAGGAGTCAGTTGTCTCATGGATCCTGATATGGAGAAATGGCCCCACAAGCTGCCACTGTCACCCTTGTCCATTGCTGTCCTCTGTGTGAGGAGGTGGTGACGGTCACACACCCTGCAAGGTGGAGAGGGAAGGAGGGAGGGACATCTCAGTGCTGCTAGCAGTCTCTGAACTGAGTCACAGCCCTGCTGGTGTCACACAGGGCCTGGTGGAAAATTGGAACACCAAATCCTGCTTTCCCAGGGCTAAGCAGCTCCTTGGGCTTGGAGACAGCACACCCTTCATCTTTCCTAGGGAGAGACAGCCAGGGGACAGCTGTGATGTGTCTGTGTCTAACTGAAATTATTTTGCTGGAGTTCTGTGAAATCTGCCTTCTTCTTGAGCTACACCAGCGTGAGGGATGGAAAACAGGAAAAGTGAGGACTGTGCAGGTGACCAGCACAGACACAAAGTGAACATTCCAAGGGATTTTTCAATTTAGATAACACTGTCCACTACCTGGCAAATCCTTGGCCCACATCAAGAGCTATGTGTGCTGTGGCTGTGCCCAGCCATTGTCATTCCAAGCATTCCCACAGTTCTGCAGCCCTGCCTCGCTGAGTCATTGCTTTTCCCTGTGCAGCCCCCACACAAGAAGCCAGAGACATCCAAAGCCTCCAACATCCAATGAAAAGTGCTGGAGATGTGCAGGTCCAAAAATAGTGACAGACTCAACCACAGCAGCACTTCATTAGCATCAAATGTGCTCTTTGCTTCAGCTGCCTAATAAAGTGATATGTAATTATAATAAAGCATCCTTTGGAGAGGAAAGAGAGAGGGATGTTGGCTTTCCCAGGGAATTGGTAATAAGATGTGATGCCTTATTATCTCCAGGCACCTATTTTTACCTATTAGCTGTGCAGTGACCCTGTGGATGCAGTTTCCTTTCCAGCTGCTATGTCAGGCAGCAGTCTCGAGGAGGCAGACACTGCTTTGCTTCTGGAATGAGGATTATCCTGGGACCAGGATCCTGTGGAAAAACCGAGTCTGATCTGCAGGACAAAGTACTTCCCAGTGCCAGGTTTGTAGAGAAGGTTACCTTTGGCATTTCGAGTGTGACATGCTTGGTTTTCACCTTAATCAAGAGGTGATGCTGTGAAGGTGCTTTTGCAGGGCTGCCACAGCTTTTGGGCTGAGGGGGTGAGGAAAATGTGCCAAATTCCCAGATATCCAGTGGTTGCTCAGTTCACGTGTGCTATAGGAGACCTGTAGGATGTGCTTTGTCATGAACCTTTTTACCCTGCATATTTCCACTTGATCCCTGCCCTTCCTCCCATCATCATTCACAGAACTGTTGTCACTGGTGCAAAAAGAGTCACTCTGGATCTCAATAAAAAAAAAAAGCTCAATAAAGAACAAATAGTTTGGGGACAGTTTCTTTGTCTTCACCTGGAAGAAGTTCTGCAAATAGGGGTGAGAAGAGCTGGCCTAGGCAGTGCCCCTGTAGCAAATGCCAGATGATTCCTTTTGCTCTGCTCCAGGTGCTTATTCCCATCCCACTTTAAATGATTTCAGCATCAGAAACCCCATCCAAGTGGACTTTACTAACAGAATTTATACCAGACTCTGTGTTTCTTATTTTCTTTTTCTTTTATTATTTTGTTTATTGTCTTTTATTTCAGGGACTTCCTGGTGTCTCTTTACTAAAATCAACTGGGTTTAAAATCTAAACTGGTTTCTATGGTATTTTTACAGGCCCTACAATTTTATGAGTTGTTGCTCTGTTACAAGACAGAAGTAACAGGTCACACAGATGCCAGTCCTATGGATACAGAATGAAGAGCTCCTGCTCCTCTTGGGGTTTGGGAACAGCCACTGAAATTCCCAGCACCTGTTAATTTGATTTCTCCAGTTCTCCTCCATTACAGCCTGCACTAAGCACTTGACAATTTGTTGGTTTAGCAATTAGAGCAATTAAATCCTTATTTTTATAAGGATCTTATTCCTGTTTTGTTCAGGAAGCCACTGATTGAGCAAAGCCAGCCAGTGTCCCTGAGTCACACTGGAGGGTGGGTCTGGAATGGCTGCATGTGGAATCTGACACACCTGCCAAGGCCTCAACATTCTCCTTTTATTAGCTGCTTTTTCATTATTTGTTTCTTGTTTGAGGGTTTTATATCAGAGCAGTTTTGACCCTCTCACAGATGATGACTCAAAAAAGCCCAGCTGACTGCCTTTCTTGGCTCTTTTTATCCATTTTTTCCCCCATTTTTCAATGGTTATCTCATTTACAATGTTAATTTTCCATGATAGATTGCACACACAGCTTCTATGACCTAACCATGGTCCTCACTGTACCAGACATAAATACTTGCCAGTTGTCATGATGAGGAGAGAGGGAGCCTGGTAGTCAAAATTATGCTTGAGATTCAAGAAATCCAATTTTTTTTCTCAGCTCTATTGATCTTCTGTGGGATCCTGAGCAAGTAACTCGATTTCAGTGAGGTCTGTGCTCACACACTGCAGAAACCAGAAATACTCGGACAAGTCTCAAGGAGAGTTTTAAACTTCTGCAGAAAAAAAAAATGTCCGTGTTTTAAAGTACATAAAGGAATCAAAGGTCTTTGCTTGGATGCCACTGAGGAGGAGACCTCACAATTCTCATTTTTTTCTACAGAGACCAACATTTAACACTGAAAAATACAAATATTGTGTCGTGTTGAAGGCTGGACATGAGGAATAAATGTTTTCATAGTCCTGCTTATCAGTTTTAATGTAATTTTTTTGCAGAATTCAGTCCATTTTATTTGTACAGCTCCAAGATTCATTGTCTGGTGCCGTTCTATGTTTCTGCATTTTGCCCAATTAGCAGCTCCTGGTGCTTTGCCTGCAGATTATTTTTAATGATGATAATAAGCAGCTTCTCCTCCTCTACATCCACTGAGCACTTTGGCTTTGTGACACCCAGCAGAGGTAAAAAAACTGCCTTTACAATACTGGGAAACTGCACAAAGGTAAAGTGATTTATTCAGTCCAATGGAGCAAGTCATGGGTGGAGGGAACCACACCAAGGAGCACAAGGAAAGGCTCTAAATCTCATGAAGAAAACAGAGATTAAACCAGAAGCAATTTCATCTTCATCTATTTTGTCAGTCCTACTTGATGTAGAGGATTTTCACACTTAGGATGTAATTGGTTTTAAAATTCAGGTTTTCAGATCTCACCATGTGCTGTACATGGTGTCTTCTTGTTCCAAATGCCCGTTTTCACCTGAAGCAATAAAATACAAGATAAAATGTACCAAAGCAGTGATCCTGAAGTCCTTGAGTGACAAGGGAGGAAGGGTAATTTTCCCAACAGTGGGACCTGAGGGCCCTAAAAAAAATGATGCACCTTCAGAACGTTGCAGTGATGTTTAGGTATGACCAGCATTCAAATTCCTGGTGGGAATGTCCTGCTAAGCTGAAGGGAAGATCTGCTTTGTGGAATTTCACAGAAATTGGTGGGTAACCCTACCTGTTAATTCAGAGAGGCACAAAAAATGAACAAATGCCCCTCTAGAACCAGGGAACTGAAACCACAGCAAATCTTGCTCAAATGAGAGGCACACTGTCCACATGGCTTCCCTGGGCCTGACCCAAAGTGCAAAAAGGGCATTTGAAACCTGGAGCTTTGTGTTTGTGCGAGAGAAAAAAGCCAGCCACGTGCCCAGAGCAGGGACACACAGGGAGAAAGAGGGAACCTGCATTTTGAGCTGCTGATGCAAGAGAAAACTTCGAGAGGGTTTGGGGTTTTTTTTGTCCAAATCCTGGCTTTGGTCAAAGCACTGTGCACAAAATGCACAAAAATGTGTGGTTTACTCAAGCCAATGCTCTAGGAAAAAAAGCTTTGTAGTTAAGCACAACCTCATCTAGGCAATGTCTCATGTCCTCAAGTAACTGGCTTCTAACACAGACAACCCATTAATCCCTAAACTGCCTCACAAAGAGTAAAAAATTAAAAAATAAAATAATACAAATGACATCACAAATTCTGTGGTTTGGGCTTACTTAAAATAACTGCTGATTTCACAAGTACCTGAGCAGGGTGTCCCAGCATGAGCCAACCAGTGCAGCTGCTCCTGGGGATTTCTAACGCTCTTCAGAATTCCTATCATCCTTCCCACCCTGTCACCCCAAACTTTAACTTTTCCTGTCATTCAATTGCCACCACACCAAGCCTGGGCAGGGTGGGTAATCAAGCCCCAAAAATGGCTTTTTTCTGTGTTTGTCCTGCACAATGAACTGGCACATGAGAACAGGCAGGAGGGGTGGAGCACAGCACATAGGATATGGTTCCTGTGTTGCCTGAGAAGGGCTGGGCTGATGTAAATTCTCATTAACCGATGATCTAATGAAGGATCTAATGATGCTTTGGATGAGTGACAGCACTTCTCTGGGTTCTCCTGTTGATTCATTGCAGAGTTATTGCACTTGAAGGGCAATTAACTGTTCTTCCTGGTTTATCTGTGGTGATGTTCCTTTCAAACAAACACTGAGATGTTGTTAAGCAGGAAGTCCAGGTTTAGAAAACAGTTCCAGAAAAGACCAAATCTTACCTGCCAGGTCCAGGATGTTCTAAGGCTGTCATTCCTCTGCACCATCATAAACTCAATTCCAATTCAACATTGCAAAGGAAGGAACACTCCGACCTGTAGCAGCATGAAAAGGTTTTCATCCATCCTGGGGGTCAGTCCAGCCCCAGTCTGTGGAATAATGACTTATTTGGCCTTTCCTGGTTTGTGCCATCTGGCTGTAAGGAACGGAGGGAAAAACAGGTGAGTCATAGTGAGCACAGGAAGTCTGAACCTCTCATAGAAATCAGCAGCATCCCTTCACTGACAAAACCACAGCAGACTTCTAGAGGCTTTTGTTTATTTGTTTGTCTCTCTCATATTTATATCCCATCAAATTGTTCACTTGCTGGGAATTATTGTATAATAGTTCCTACTCTTCCTTTAAAAGTAAATTCTTGGCTGGAAATTATAGGTGAGGGATGTTGGAAAGAACAGGAGAAATGCTGCAAGAAAGAACTGAAGGGGAGGAAGGCTCTGTGGGAAGAGCACCTTTGTAGATGTGGGCACTTGGAGCTGCAAGACAGCACCACACAGAGAGCAAAATTGTTCTTCCCAGAGGAAAAGCCATCCCACTTTGGCTTCAGTTCTCAGTTAGGGGCTTTCAGTTTGAAGTTTGTTTTGAATGCCTGTCACCACTGAAGAGAAAATCAGTACAGACCTACATTTGCTCAGGCCAGGGATTCACTGCCCTGCCTCCCTCTCCTCAAGAAAAAGGGTTGTCAGTGATGCAATGCCTCTCCAAAGCTGCTAATTAAGCCTTCATAGTCTTGGAAGTGGTTTATGAATTTCAAGTCAAAGACAAAGATGACAAAAGTTCAAAAGCCACCTCATTTAAAATTCTCATTTGAGACCCTGCTTTGGCTCTTTCCTTTGGTGTCCTGTTGTTTAAGACCCTCCAGTCACTGTTACCCCTTTTTCCCACCCTCTCCTTACTTAGAGACGTGCCTGTGAAAGGTGAGTCAGTTTGGGGTGAACAACGTGGAGTGAGTCGGGGGTTTATTCCCAATATTTCTACCTCAGCACGGGGGAGTAAATGGATTTTTTTGCAGGATTGGCACACCTTGATGTAAAATGTAAAGACCCAGCCCCAGCTTCTGCCATAACCAGCTACCTCAGGCCTTTCCTTCTGGATAACACCTGGAAAATGTGGCTGGGGGAGTCAAGCTGGAAAAATTCTGCTTTCTCCCATCCATGGGATTCTGGAAACACAGTGATTAGTCCAAACCCAAATCCAAGCAGTGCTTTGTGTTTTGCTTCAAAGCAATTCTGTGTCTGTAAAACATCACAGGAAGATTTTATTTTTGAGTGGCTTCTGCAGCTGCTACAGAATTCTAGAGAATAAGAAAAAAATCTGTAGTAGAGACAAGTTCTTACAAGTCAGTAATTCCAGCTTTCCACCCACTTACCTCTTCATACATTTCATTTTACTCTATTTATTATATGTATTTTAAACTCTCAATGTCAAAATATTACTAACCTTACTGTAGGATGGAGTTAGACTGAGTTACATGAATGAAATTGAACAAGACTAATATTTAAAAGTTTTCCTGGATAGGCTGAATTTCTGGTACTCTAAAAAGCTATGAAAACTTATCATTTATCTTACTCCTAAACCATTTTTTGTAACAAATCAAGACTTCTATCAACAAGAAATGAAAAAGCCAAGAAGCACTTGTTTCAAGTTTTTGATTAGTTCTGCTTCATCATAGAGGAAAAACATCCTTATTTTTGAAGAGTTGCTCCTGATTTGGAATAGTTGGATCTCTGGTTAGAGTAGGCTGGGTGTCACTGTAGCAGGAAAAAGCTGAATCTTGATGCAAATATTCAGATATTTGTGGTTCTGATGGGATGACTGGGTGTAAAAGGATGTAAAAAGGTACTAGAATGTACATATTATAATGTAAAAAAATCTCCTTTGTTGACAGTAATGATATAAATAAGGATAAATAAATTATAAATAAAATATAAGCTCCTGTAGGTGTCACAACAGTATTTTTCTGCAACAGTATAGGGATCATCCTAAAGTAAATAAAATAGACATTTTCAGAGTCTGCCCTGAAACAAAGAATGTGTTTGAGTAACAAGGGGAGTGAGGTTCCCTGAAGGAAAACTGAAAGTGTGTGTGTGTTCTGTGTCAGCAACTGGAATTCTTTGTTGTTATCAATGGCCAGCTCTCAAAGTCAGGGATTTGCAGGGTTAGTATTTCAACTAATTTACTCGGGAAATTAAATAAAATTATTGAAATGCAAATGTAGACACTCAAATGTAGAAAATGCAATTAGTCTGGGAGAAAAGCAGTGTATGACACTTTTTCGTTCCAAAATAAAACTTTGAGGGGTAAATACGAAGCCAGAGAAGTTCTGATTTGTGTTATATTTGTGTCTGAGTACCAGCCCCAACTCTGTGCTGCTCACTTCCAGCACAGAACAGCTCTGAAGAAAAACTCACTGCTGATCTGGCAGCATCCATTGATCCAAAAAAACTACCATTTTTGTACCTCATTTTCGAGAAGTGATTTTCAGCCCCTCAGATCTCAGCCAGGCTATCAGGGCCTTTGTGAATTTAACATTACAAACCCTGAGAAACACAAGTGCACCTTGTAATGATTTGTATGAATTATATCAACCCACCTTGCCACACTTAGATCTTTACAATCTCAAGCAGAATATTGTAGCAGGGGTGGCTTTTTTCATTTATTTTTTCCCTCCTGTTACTGCACCAGTTTTCAGAGAGGTTGAATTTTAAAGCAGCACTGAGTAGCTGTATTTAAACCTACCTATTTTGGGATATTAGTAATGAGTCTTCTGAGACATTTGAGATTCAGGAATTCAGGACAACCACTCAGGGATCTGTTCAGCTCCCAACAACTCTTCCTCACTGATGGGCAGCAGTTTAGGTACTTCCCTCCAGGAAAGGCTGCTTGAGGAAGAAAATGAGACCTGGGATTAGGGAGAGCAGTGTTAAATGCCAGCTTGCTTTGTTTGTGCATGTGAAATATCACACACAGAACTGAAGTGGAAGTTGTTATTTCATTTACAAGCCCAGAATGAGGCAACAAGAAGAAACTGTGTTTTTTAATCCCAGTTATTGTGCCAAGAAATGCCAGTTTTCCTTACACAGTGGCCTTATTAATGATGGCATTTGGGCTCCCTAAATAACATGTACCAAGATTCAGGGTGTGGAAATCTAAACATCAAAATAGCAACTGTTTCTTCTTTTTCTTAATGCCACAGTGGTCATTAAAACTGAAAGTGTTATTTCTAAATGAACAGAAAGGTGCACAGCAAAGCCTTGGGATGAGAAGAATGTTCCCCCATCCATGGCTGTTAATCGGAAATTAAACTGGAGGGTGAGACAATGTTGCTTAAAATCCCATTACATAATATGCAAATTCCAAGCAGGAATTGTGAATTTCCATTTGCAGCTCAAAGGGCTGAATTTTTGCCCACAGACCTCGAGCATCTTCTTGTGCATCCCAGTAACCATGAGCACAGAGAAGCACGAGGACACAGGAGCCCTGCACAGCAAGGAGCTTATCCCAGGATTCTGCCCCTATAGCAGCTCAAAAAATGCTCAACAACTGCTCAAAAAGTAGTGAAAATAAGGAAAAATAATAAAAGGAAACAACTGGTTTTCTCTACAAGCTCGTTGACTACTTTAGGATTTTATTCTTTCAGCTTAATTTGTGTCACAGAGTTATTCTAGTCTGGTTTTTAAGTGTCCCCTAAAGTAGTACAAGGTTTCTTTGTAGTTGCTGCTCTACCCCTCTGACTGCACAGTGAAGTTACAGTGGCTGACGTTTGCTGGTGACAGGCAGAACAAAAATATTATTTTTTTTTCATTATATTACACAACACCTTCTGCAGCAGATGCCAGGCAACTTTCATGATGTTTATTGTATCCTTTGCAGCCCTAATATTGAAAATTTCCTGCAAAAAGCTACCTCAGCATTCCATGCTATGTAAGTTTTCAGATTGCACTGTGAATTCCTGAATGGCAGGCACTTCAAATAATTTAGGAAGTTACATTTACTAGTAATTATTTTATTTACCTGCACTAAGGCAGGACAAGACCCATACCTCAGTTTTATGGCATTACATGAATTCAGCAACTGACTTTTAAGCTTAAACTGCCAAATCTCTACAATTCAGGAGAACTCCTGATAAGCAAATCCATAACTATAAAATGGTAAATAGCCCCTCTGTTCATCTTGGGATTATAATGTGGCTGTGCCCCCCATTCTGTGCCTCTCTGTTCTGGGAGCATCCAGAGCTACACTCACCTCTCCTGGCTCTGGGTCAGCTCCTCACTCCCATCCAAGTCCTTGCCTCATATTTCAAGGCAGTAGATTGAACTCACAGTGTTATCAAACCTGGATTCTCCGCCTGGGAGCTGCTGTGGCAACCATATTCCTCCAGGACAAAGCAGTCCAGAAGGCCTTGGAAGAGGCACAGGAGAGCTGGAGACAGCAAATTTCCAGCCTGGGGTTACCTGTGGAAAAGTGTTCTGGAGAACAGATAAATCCTAAACTCTAGGAAACTGCCAATCCCTTCTGTTGACATCCTTCCTTGCTTGTCTGGGGAACATCCCATTTTAGTCCCAGCTCTGCTTGTATTGATTTTGCGGAAGATGCTCAATTAGTGCCACGATAGTAGCACGAAATCTAAAGATGGAATGTTTTTTGGAGTTGCTCCCACTAAAATGTACAAACACTTTGTGTTTCTCTTCCAGTTGAACGAAAACAATGTAAAACTCCTACCCTGGTAACAGAGCAACACCACCCGTGGAGTGTTGTGACTGATCTAACCTTGGCAGCTTTTCCCTTCCTCCAAGGAGCCCTCAGCTCATCCCACCTTCCATAAAACTTCCAATCTCAGCATTCCCTCTCTTCCAAGTCCTTTGACCAAGGTCCACCTGCAGCCATTGTTCCCTGTGACCAAAAATAACAGATGTCCATGAAGTTTCTCCCTCTTTGATAGCAGCTTTCTGTACTCTCCCTGTTCAAAACTGACAGAGTCAAATAATATCTATTCCTCCAATGAAACCAAGCCTGGAGACTCTTCTCCTCTCCATGGCAGGGATATCCCATCAAACCCAGTGTACTGAGCTACCACACAGATCTCTGAAGAACTGCTCATATGAACTTACCTGAACCCTGGGTGGCCTCAAAAACAAGCTCCACAACTGTGCGAGTGCTCACTCTGCTGAACCAGGGATGCAAAAAGGCTTTGAGTGCATCCTATGGTTCCATTACATGGAAAAAGTGCTTCTTCCCAACCAGATTTAATAGGACATAAAGCATTGGAGGCGAACCTCATTTTACTCCAGCTTTTCCTCCAATACCACAGCAGGTTTATTATAATGCAGTAACACATTAAACAATTTAATCTGATCAAACAGGTAAATAAATGCAGTGCTCAGTCTGTTTGTGCAAAGTCACCGTTCCGTGAAAAGCAGACGCTTGCAATGGGAATCCCCACGGCAATTATACACTAAGAATATTTAACATTTATCAGCATGTCTCTCTCATTAACAGCATTTGTCTCACCAGTACTTTGCTGAACATCCAGGTACAGCTGCCTGTGACACTCTGTGCCTCTGAACAGGTTCAGGTCGAGGTCTGAGGCAGCCGAGGGTGAAATTAGACTGATGGAAACGGGGAAGGTTATGTGACGTTACTCAAATGAAAGGCTGAGAGAGAAGAAGGATCAATTTTCCTTTGCATCCCCTTTTTTCCACTCCTTGAGAGGTGACAGGATTCCATCGAGGTGTTGGACAGGGACAAGGAATGGAGAAAGGGAGATTATTGTGGGGTGGGGTGGACAAAATAGTGGTGAGGGGAGAAACAGCCCCATTGGGAATGTGAGGGACCAAGAGGGGAAAGGGGCTGTTCAGAGGGGCCAAGAAGGTGAGGCTGGAGAGGGAAATCTGAGGGCAACAGCCTCGGTCTCCCCCGGGGTGAGGCGCTGAGGGAGCAGCTCTGGGGATGGCGGGAGGGGCTGAGGGAAACCATTGCAGGAGGCGAGGACAGAAACCATTGCTGGGGGTGAGGCGAGGGGCTGAGGGGAACCATTCCAGGGGATGAGGAGATGAGGGCAACCCTTCCTGGGGGTGAGGTGAGGGGATGAGAGGAACCTTTCCAGGGGACAGGTAGGGGGATGACGGCAACCATTGCAGGGCATGAAGAGATGAGGGGAACCATTGCAGGGGATGAGGTGAGGGGCTGAGGGGAGCTATTCCAGAGGGGTAGGTGAGGTGAGGAGCCATTCCCGGGGGTGAGGTGAGGGGCTGAGTGGAGCGCACCCGGGGCGGGTGAAGCTCCGAGGGGATCGCATTCGGTCCGCGGGGCGCTGCCGGGGGCGCGAGTGAGGCGAGCTGGAGGTGAGGGGCTGAGGGCAGGCTGGGCGGGTGATGCGCTGCCCCCAGGGCGGGAGAAGCTCTGACAGGACCATCCCCCGGTGCGGAAGAAGCACCGACAGCACCTTCCCGCGGTGCGGGGAACTCTCTCCCCCGGTGCGGGAGCAGCTCTGACAGGACCGTCCCGCGGTGAGGGGAACTCTCTCCCCCGGTGCGGGAGCAGCTCTGACAGGACCGTCCCGCGGTGCGGG
>VXBA01003773.1:412101-477570 GCA_013399895.1 Serilophus lunatus
CCAAACTCATGCCCCCCCCACCCCCTTCCAGATCCTGTCCTTCGAGACCAAGAACCCTGCGGAACTGTCGGAGCGGCTGCGCTCCGTGTGCGGGAACCAGAGCAACGCCTACGCCCGGCTCCTCGAGTACCGGCTCAACGCCCTGCGCGGCCTCTGGAGCGCCCAACGCCAGCTGGCCCTGGAGGAGCAGCACGAGCGCGAGGGCAGCGGTGACGAGGAGGCGCTGGCCCTGCTCAAGCGCCAGGGCCTCCTCCAGCAGCCCGAGCAGGCGCCCTTCACCTCCCGCATGGGGCTGCTCCTGGTGTTCCCGCTGATCCAGTCGCAGAGCAGGACGGACCCTTCCCTGTGCAACATCACGGCCGAGGTGCTGCTCAACTGCCTGAGGGACTGCCAGCCCCTGAGCCTCACCAAGGAACCCGCTGACTGCCTCAACGGCATCGAGGCCCTGCTGTGCTCCTGGCTGGAGGACGCCTCGCCCACAGGCCACCACATCCCCTACAAGCAGAAGGAAAACGCCGCCGCCGCGCTGGTCGCCTTGGCTTGCGCAAGGTGAGGGAGGGGGCGCCGGGGTAGAGCCACCCAGGGGTCCCCCCAGCCCTAGGGGGGTGGAGGAGAAGGCTGGAGGAGGCATTTGGTGTCATGGTTTGTGAGGTGGGTTATGGGTTGGACTCAATGATCTCAAAGGTCTTATCAAACCTTGTTGATACTGTGGATCACACCTGGAAATGTGGGAGGCTTGAGGTTGGAAAAGAGCTTTAAGATCATCCATCCCTGGGTGTGTTCAAGGATAGGTTGGATGATGAACTTAGTGGCATGGTTTAGATGATGGGTTGATGTTGTTGAGTTGGGTAAAAGCTTGGAGAAGACCGTAGAGATCATCAAGTCCAACTTTGTTACTTCTGTGTGTAATCATCAAGTCCAGCTGTTTAACCCAGCCCATGTCCCAAAGTGCCACATCCTTGTGGTTTTGGATGGTGGCTCCCCCACTGCTCTGGGCAGTGGGAAGGAATACACAAAACTAGTGCAAAACCCCAGGAATGTGGATCTGAAATCATCAGTAGCCTTTTGAAAGCCTTGGCTTTAATGGTTTCAGGTTTCAGCCTGGTCTGTCAAGTGTTAACTCTGATTTAAGGTGTTGGAGTTTCTGGGATATTCCATAATTTGCTTTAAGAAGATGTTTATTCCAGTGAAAACCACTTGATTTCTAGTGAATTTGTTCTGAGGAATCTCTGGTATGTGGCCAATTCTTCTGCCCTTCCAGGGATGGTGACTCTACCCCGCCTGGGAATGCTGGGGTAGATGTTGGTTTCCATTTAAACAGAACAAACAGAAATGATGTGCCTTAGTTGTTACTTAGTTTTAGGTCAGTCCTTTCCTTTCTGACGTTTAAATGTTTTCCCCTTGTGCTGCCCCTTGGGGCACCTTCATTTGGCTGGAGAAGGTGGCACTGGCACTGCCAGGTTTTGGGGCAGTTCCTTTCATATTTAATTTTAGTGTTGTCTGTGAAATATCTGCAGGTGTCTGGTTGCTGTTGAAGAGTTCAACCAATGCAGGTTGAATCATCCTCTGCCTTGCATGGGTTTGGCACCAGGTGATTGAGGACAGATTGCTAAATACGTGTTTAATAAATGTTTTTAATCGAAACCAACTTTTTTTAGGAGTGGAGGAACATAAAAAACTTGTGTAAAGCCTCATGAATGTGGATCCAAAGTCAGAGCAGCCTTTTGAAAACCTCAGTGCTCAAGGTTCTTGTCTTGTCTGGGAAGTTTGACTCTGGTTTAAGATGGAGCTCTCCAGAGATGTCATAATTTGCTTTAGGAAAAGGTTTATTCAAGTAAAACCCACTTCATTTCTAGTGCACTTGTTCTAATGAAGTCAATGAGAAATCTATGGGACGTGGCAAATTATTCTGCCCTGGCAACTGCCTTATCTGTACTCCAGCATAGCTCAGAGAAATTGGATTTGATAAACACAATCTCATTTATTTTTTTGCCCAGATGTCAATTTGCAGGAAATATGGGGTGTTCTGTTGCAGCTGAATTTGTAGAAGAGCTAAATTTCAAGTAGTGCTTTTGAAATGAGGGGTAATATCTCGTATTTTCTTTGAAAATCTGTCTTGCATTGCTCACAGAATTGTAATATCCTGATGTGCTTTGTTCACCTCTGAAAGCCTCACATTTTTTCCTTAAATATCTAAATTGTGTTGGGTACCAGGATGGAGAAAAAAACTTTAAAAATGAGCCTGTTATTGATATTCCTGGGTGCAATCTTGGGCACTTCATATTCCTAAAAATAAACCAACAGGGTAAATATTGCTTTAAATAATTAATTGAGGTGCTTTAAAGTGTTGAGTGTCAGTTTTCTCCAAGCTGAGGTTTATCAGTGAAAAGAGCTGAAGATGACCCTGGGAAAGCAGGGCTTGGAGTGTGGAGGAGGAGGAGGAAGAAGGTGGAGGAGCTGCCTGACCACGTGTGACACGAGGCTGGATCCAGCTGAGTGCGGGGAAAGGATCTGCAGCTCATCCCTGATGCTTCTGGAGGAAGAGATTCCTAATTGTGCCTGAGGAACAGCCAAAATTCTCCTATTTGGCTGGGCTGTTATGCCTGGAAATAAAGCCACCACACCATTCAGAAAATTACTTCTTCCCAATAGCCCGACCTTTAAACCAGAAATTGTAAAATATGTATTATTAAACACCTCTAGATCCCTTTATTTCTAAAAAAAAAAAAGCCTTTTCCACCCCATTAACATTCAGATTTCACAGGTTTAAAATAAAAAGTATTCATTAAATGAACAAGAATTCTAATTACAGTTACAAACTCCATATGTTTCTAAATACCACAATCAAATTTTAAGGCAGCACTTTTAGGCAAGATTAGAAACAACTTCTCCTTTGGTTTAATTTTGTTTTCAGAGTTTCTAGGCCTTGTATACATTTAAAGACATCACCTCAGAAAGGGAAAAGCTTCCAAAATTGGGATTGGGAGTGGAGGCTTCATCCCTATCCACGGGTTACTCATGAGGGGCAGCTCCATCCTCTACTCTGGGACCAGGGACAGGCCCCAGGGAAGGGCTGGAGTTGTTCAGGTTTAGTTTGGATCTCAGGGAAAGGCTCTTCCCCCAGAGGGTGGTTGGGCACTGCCCAGGCTCCCCAGGGAATGGTGACATTCCCAAGGTGCCAGAGCTCAGGGAGGGTTGGGATGATCCTCTGGGACAGGGGGGGATTGGTGGGAGTCCATGCAGGGACAGGACTTGGACTGGATGGTCCTGGTGGGTCCTTTCCAGCTCAGGGCATTCTGTGATTCTATAAAAACTAATCATAATCTTAATAATACATTGATTAGTTTGGTCTTTTCTGTTTTATTCCCAAAGCCATCTCAGCTGGGAGTGCAGCAGCCCTTTCTCACACTTGGCTTTTCTCAGCCTCAGGAAGACCCACAGGTTGCTTTGGGAGATCTGAATATGATTAATCAGCTACAAGAAGTCCTGGAAGTAGCTGCCAAATGGAAGCAAGGTTATTTTCTCAGGTGCCTGGATTGCCTTTAGACCCTGGTGTTGATGGAGGAGCTCATGGCTGCTGTTCTCCCAAAAATCCAAGGGGATTTAGGCCAGCAGTTCTCTGGCATTCCACCTCTCAGTTCCCCCTTTTGCCTCCTCCACAAAAGGATGAAAACCCTCCAGAAAAAAGCCACCCTGGTATTGTTGGGGTGTCTGTGCAGGCCCAGGAATTGGACTGATGATCCTCACGGGTCCCTTCCCACTCAGGATATTCTGGGATTCTCTGAAAACAAACACCAAGTGGAGAAGAAGTTGCTGCCCTATTCTGTTTATTGTGAGGATGTGTGTTCTTCATTGCTGCTCTTGTGTGTGTGTGGATCCAGACTGGCTTCAATAGACATCTTTAATTCATGTTTTTCTTGTCCTTTTAGAGGGTCGCTGAAAACCTTTGTTCATACAGTGCATCTATTACAGAAACAGACTGAGCTGGGGTCCCTGCCCGTGGCTGATGTCCTCTACAGGTTTGTACTGACCCCAACACCTCTACACATGGGCTTTTGGAGTTACAGAGCTCTAGGAAAGATCAGAATGTAGCCCTTTACAGAAGGCATTAGGAAATCCGATCTAAAAGCATCCCCTGATTGGGTTTGGGGTGTTAAATTTTTAGTTTTTAATTAAATATTGATGATTTCTTGCAGTGGCTTATGAACCCTGCCAGAATAATTACTTAAAATATATTTTCAGCATAGCTTTTAATGGAGCTAATTTTTGCTCTCACTGTTCTTTATGCATCTTATTTTATTTTCTGCTTAAAGGTTGTTGCTTTTGGAGGGAGGCCCAGGATCACCCTCCTGTTTGCTGGGGGGAAAGCACATCGTGTCCTGGGGCTTTGAAGACATGTTACCTGCCCCTGATGCCAACACTGGCTCCAGCAGTGAAAACAAAGGTGAATTATTCCCTGACAGGGGAGGATGGATGCCTTGAGTGGGGATCATTGTTTAAAAAGGAATGTTAAGCTTTAGAGTTGGGCTTCAGAAATTCGCTTTTTGGTTGCTGCTGGTTTAAATTGTCTGTAGGAAACAATCCCAAGCAGTTGATCCAGTGACCCTCCCTGACTCCAGGGGAAATTGTGCAGAGAGGTCAAACAGAGTTTGGCCATTATCCCTCAGCCAGCACAATTCCCTTGCCCTGGGCAGATCCCTGTGTTCAATACCTGCTGTCATTGGCGCAGCAGGTTTATTTTTAGAAGTACAAGTTCATTGCTTTTTCCCCCCCTGCCTTCCCTATTCTGCTTTTGTTTCTGTCCAGTTGGTTTGGTATTTTCTTATTTTACTGCTTTCTTTTGTATTTCTCTCCCTGAATTAATTTTCATGTTTCCCTGCTTTGTTTGCCTACTGCTTTTGCAGTAAATAAACAGTTCACATGGCCTTAGAAATATTAGTTTGATGACATTTAATGCAAATCACAGGAATTTAAAAATCTGAGTTGTCATTTCAGGCTCTCTGCAAGTTTATTGAAGACATCTCTGTTCTTAAGATCCATCAGCAAGTTTTCTTGCTCTGACAGTGACTAGATTGTTTCCTTTCTTTAACTGATGCTGTGAACTTAAATATATTGAGTGGTATGTCCCATCTTGATTATTAATAATTACTGCTCTGGGTTTCAAACACATTTTGTCTTAGTTGAAGTGTTGAGAGGTGGAAGGATGTGCTGACCAGCTTTAGGAGAAGCACAGAGTTGTGGCAGAGATCAGCTCAAGGCTCAGGTTGTTCTCCCTCTGTGTGACAAGCAGTCCTGAGCAGGAGGGTTTGCAGAGCCATAAACCTTGACTGTGTTTATCTTGCTGCCACTTCTCAACCGTGGTACCCATTGCAAAAGCAGAAGAGAACAGTCTTCTGCTGCTTTTTGTCATTCCGAAGGCAGTTCACAGCAAATGGCCAAGTAGTTTTGTGTTTAAGTCAAGGAATTTTCCACTGGAAATGAGTTTGGTTGAATAGTCCCGTGTTCCTGAGCATGGCTGGGTGTGCTGGTCGAGTTCCTGCTGAATGTTTAGTTTGGAATTCTGTGCAGAAAAGGTTTTTTTACAGCAGTTGGGCCATAATACCCAAACCCAGAGCTTTCACACTGAAATGAGGACACGAGGCAGGAAAAGGCAGTTACTCAGGAAAGGATGGTGAGGATGTACATCAGAGTTGTGAAACACAACACTGATGTCATTTATTATCTCCAGAGAGAAGCTGAGTGAGTGACACCTAATTGTTGTTCAGTTTATTTGGCAACAGCAGGAGATCTGAAGAGCCCTGGGCTTGGGGTGAGTTGAGGCGGTGTCTGTGAGGCTTGAGAGGGATGTGAAAAAAACTGAGCTTCTTGGGCTCAGAAGCCCAACTAATAAAGTCAGCATCACTAGGTGGCTGGCAGTAACCTGTCAGGGCAGCTGTTGGTTCCCAGCTGTGTCCTTACCCTGGAGAATTCCCAGTTCAGGTGTCTTAGGGCTGCTGTGTTCCCTCTCCCCCTCCAGATGCAGACCTGGGCCGGTGCCTGGCAGCAGATGGGCTCTATCTGTACACAACCAATTCTGTGGGCAGAGGGATCAGCAAACTGGGCTCTGGCCTGCATGGCACTCTGAGGTAGGTGACTTTGGAACTGCTTCAACCCCAGAGCTGGGCTTTGGGGAAACCTCTGCCACAGGCCAGAGCACAGGGGGGGTGGAACTGGATGATCTTTAAGGTCCCTTCCAACCCAGATCATTCTGTGACACTGTGCATTTGCATTAAATTCTGGTTTAATGTGTTGGGGTTTCTCATCTGAAATTCTTCTGGAGCATGTTTTCTCTAGAATTTCAGAATATTTGAGGTCGAAAGGGACCTCTGCAGGCCAATGGTTCAACCTCCATAGTAGCAGAACAGTATTGCAGATTTGTTTTTTTAATGTATAGTAAGTTTTTAATTTGCTGAGAGGGATATGCTACAGGCTAGTTTTGTGACTTTTATAGCTGCACAGTTGTTGTGTCTGTGAGTATTTGTTTGCTAATTATGTCATTCATTAAGTAATTAGTGCAGCTCTGAGTCACTGTACCCTCTTGCCTCTTTCTTGCTTGGAAACCACGAGGCTTTTCATGTTGAAGTCTTTCACAACAAAAACTGCTGACTTGAATTCAAGTTCAGTCAGAGTTCAAGACTGTGGCTGGGAGTTGTTCTGTGACAAACCAAGAAACAGGGCAGAGTTTGGGAGAGGTTTCATGTCCTGCTTTCCTTTCTGTGCCAGGGGTTTTGTGTACTGCCGGAACGAGGAGCTGGAGCCAGGCTGGATTGCCTTTGGGAATGGGAAACTTCTCCACAGGCCTGTGTCCTTTGATAATAAACCTCACTACCTCTTCCAGGTGGTGGATCAACATACCCTTCAGGTAAAGGGAGCAGGTTAGAGGACAGGGAGAAAACATTCTGAATGCATCACACCCATTCCTAGTTTTAGCCTTGAAGTTGCCCCTTCTCACTTTGTGGTTGGGATTGCTGGGGTGTCCTGGACTGGGGGATCCCTGTAGGGTCCCTTCCAGCTCAGGATATTCCGTGATTCCACTGTGGTCACATCATAAAACAATCAAAGAGCCAAACTTACACCAAGAACGTGTTCTTCCTGAACAGCTCATTGTTCTTCCCCTGTCCCAAAATCCAGGTGTTGGTTCAGACTTGCCTGGGATTTGTGGATAAACAACTGTCACCCTTTGGAAAACTGGGTACTTTGGTTACTTTGGGGCTTTCTCTGCTGTGGTGTTAAGGATGGATATACACATTTTTGCCCAGTGCGTTCCCTGAAACTCAGAATGTTTGGATTCCCCTCTTCTAAAGTTTCAGAGAAGTTGCAGAAAGTAGATCATTCTTTAGGATTTATGTTTTCCTTGTGGTCCTTGGAGGTAAGATCTACATCATTAGAGAGGAGATGATCCTTTTAGTTTTAGATATGTTAAATTTGAGCTGTATAAGGTGGTTTATATATTTTATATATTATATGTGATCTATCTAAGCTGGTTAGTATACTTTATATATTTTTATAAATACATATATTTTCCATATAACATATATTTTCTATTTGGCAAACAGGATAGAATGCATACTGAACAAATGCAATAGCATCATTAAATCCCATTTTAAGCCTTGTCTGCAGTAACTGCACTTGACCTCTGTTTTTAACACTGTTGCAAACCAGAACTGTTAAGATGCTCTGTGTCTCCCAGGTATGTCAGATAATCCCAATGCCAGTAAACCACTTCCCAGTTGGCAGTACCATGACCACGGTGCATCTTTCTTCAGATGGCACATATTTCTACTGGATTTGGTCTCCTGCAAGTCTCAACGAGAAAACACCAAAAGGCCACTCTGTCTTTATGGATATTTTTGAAATTATAGTAAGAAATTCCGTGGGGGTTTTGTGTCTTTATTGTTGGTAGCACGAGTGCAGTTTAATTAAGTATCAGCACTTTCAAATTGGCATAATTGAGTTGGAATGTTTGTGTGAGTGGATAGATATGAAATAACTTGGACCAGGAGGTGAGTTGTCCAATTCCATCCCCAGAGATGGGACACACAACTATTATATTTAGTAATGTGAATTCCCTTGTAACATAAAATGTGTTTTTAATGTCTATTTCTGCTCAGCAGAGGAGGATGGAGTGGGATGGAGCTGGAATTGGGAGGCTGTAGTAGTACAACTTCTGGAAAATCCCTAATGCTGTAAATCAGATCTTCAATAAGAGATTCCTTCTTTAATTAAACATCCCCTGAGGATCATGATCTAAGAAAATCACTGCTTACACTTTTTGGCTGGCAAATGATTTAAAAGCCTCTTTTTTCCTGCCAGTGAACCATCACTAAAAATACAAGAGCATTCTGTATTTTGAAGTAGAGTTCCATAAAGAAACTCACATTTATGCAAGCACATCTGTCTTCAAGAAGAGGCATAAATAGAAGATATTCTGTCAAATATCTTAGAGATATTAAAGATATCTAATATCTCCTATTTTTATTATTCTGCTGAGCTACAAAGCAACAAAAAAGATACTCCTGTGTCCAACTTTTTTTTTTGCCAGAACTTGTGTCGGCAGAGTTTGTTTGTGTTGTGCTGTTTAATGTCACTGCTCAATTCAGGGGACCTGCCACCAATGGATTTCAGGCTCTCAAATGCTTTGTTCTCCATTTTGACAGGTAGAAAATGGTATATGTATAGCAAACCCTCTGCAGGAAAGAATCATCTTGATGAGGAAAGAGGGAGAATCTGCCAAGAGTATCAATGAGATGCTGCTGAGCCGCCTGTCCCGGTACAGGGCCTCCCCCTCTGCCACCCTGGCTGCTCTCACAGGCTCCACCATCTCCAACACACTCAAGGAGGACCAAGCAGGTCAGAAGAGCTTCATTTGCTCAGGCAGGATCAACCCTGACCTCATAGGACAGGCTAAAAAATTGGGAAAAAAAGCGTATTTCTGCCTAACAATACATCTGTACACTAAGTGCTTCTTGCTTGAGTTACCACCTCCTTTGCTGAATCAGGAATCGATTGGGAGGGATGTTTAGGAATGATGATGGGAAGAATCCTTGTAGCATCCTTTGCCGATTCAATTATTGAACCGGTTTTTATCATATTTGAGCAAGCTGATCCCTTTCTCTGCTGGGCTTCCAGTTGGTAAGAAACTCCAGTCTAAAAATGCAACTGTTATTTCACAAGTCAGCTGAATATTATAAATTTGAAGGGATTTTGAGCCTTTTTTGGTAATTTGTACAATATTTAGGTATTCTTTTATGGAAATAACCCAAGTTAATTAGGGAATCTTGAATGAACAGCATGAATGGCTTTCAGGATGATCTGGAGCTTTGTAAGGTTTGTCTTAAGGCAAGATTTTATTCAGAATTATTTTTCTTCTTCCTTCATAAATGCATGAGTTTTGTTTCTTCCATTTGAAACTAAAGGTATTTCCTTAAAAAATTTGGCTTGGAGAGCTATTTTAAAGGCTCTGTTTTGTCATTTAACAACTCAAATGCTCCAGGAGAAGGAGAGTAAGTGGTTATTCTTGGCTAATTCCTTAGTCAGTGCTCAGCAAAGTGTTGATCATCTGTCACAGGAGCAAAATCATCATGGGGAGCAGGAGGACCTAAAATAGGAAATGCATAGTGAATCTCAAGATTCCACATGAAGAGATGATTTGGCTCTAAATGCTTTCCATATGGTTATCACCAGACAAGACTCAAACAGTTTTGGCTATGCTTAATTTTTGATTGATTTTATTTTGTAAGTTGTTTTCTTTGGTTAAATAATGTGTGAAAGGGATTGATGGTGAATGTGTGGGATTGGAATCTGTCCCTTTATAGGGAAGTCATGGCTGCCCCATCCCTAGAAGTGTTCAAGGAGAGGCTGGATGGAGCTCTGAGCAGTAGAAGGGGTGGAACTGAGTGGACTTCAGATCCCTCCCAACCCACCCCATGTTCCAATTCTAAGCAAACTCCTTCAAGCAGCTCCTAAATGCTGCAAAATGTGGCCTAAATCAACTCCCAGTTCGATTCCTTCGAAGCCCTGAATGCAAGTGTGCCTTGCTCCCAAGAAATGCCAGTCTGTGACACTTTTCCTGGTGCATGTTTCAGCTGCCAACACCAGCTGTGGGTTGCCCCTGAAGATGCTGAGGAAGACCCCAATCTACACGTGTGGGACGTACCTGGTGATGCTGGTGCCACCCCCGGGGGGCTCGGGCAGCTCCGCCACCCGCTCGCTCTTCGGAGGGACCAGTGCCCTGTCCTCTTTAAAAAGTAAGTGGGGCACAATCCTGGCACACTTGGAGCCCTTGGTATCTGGAATGCAAGAGACTCTTCAGGAATTGATTGGAGCCTTGTTCCTGTGCAGTTCTTGCCTCCAGCCTGGTGTTCAACATCTCGGATGGGCAGTTCACCAGCAGGGCAGATCTCATCGATGCTGCGGGGAGTTCCCTTGGACGTGGGGCTCTAGTCCCAGGACTTGGTGAGGAGTACATCTCTTTCCTGGGAATACTTCAGGCCCTTAGGTTCTAAACAATCCATCTGGATTTTAATTTGCAGTAAGCAGCTCTGCAGTGGGTGGGGTTTCATGTGGATTTTTATCTGCTATAAAATTACTTCCAGTCTGGCTTTCTAACCAACAGTCTTAAAGTTGATGTGTGAAATATTTTCTTAGGTGCCTGTTATGATACAATGAATAACATGATCTGGACGTGCTCCAATGATTATATTGATCAGTGGTGCAATCCTGGGAACCAGGCATTCCACTGTGTGTGCCAGAGACTGGGAGTGAGTCACATCATTACAGAGCCCAAAGGTGAGCTAAACCCCCAAGTCAGCACTTCAGACAAAGTGGAAGTGAAAGAGATGATTATCAAAGCACAAAGAGACAGAAACTGCCTTCTGAAGCTTGCTGCTAAAAGCTGAGCTCATGCTTGAAAAGCTGTTTGTAAATACTGGTTGTGCTTTAGCTTTGCTTTGGGAAAGGAAAAGGCACAGAGTGGGATGTGCTTGGAAGCTCCCAGATCCTTCCTTCCTTTAGCACATTAAGGTGGTGATGTGGGTCCTTCCTTTGTGCCCTGACCTTCATGCTGTTGATGTTATATATCCTTTTAGAAGCGAAGGCTGAGGGTCTAATCTGTGTTTCCACACAGCATTTGAACTCTTGTCCTCTCCTAGGGGATGCAACCACCACAAACGAGGTTATCAACCAGTTACTGCACCATGTTGGTGCCATGTGTATCCACCAACTGAACCTCCTGGCAGCCAGCAACAACCTCCCCATCACCAATTTTTTGGGCAAGCAGCATCCCATTGAAGCCCATCACCTCAGCAGCATCTGTGATATCATGGAGAAGGCCATGGTGAATGGGGACACCTGCATCATCCGCTGCATCCTCGTGGTCTTCCAGGTACACACACACACCTCACTGTGCTTCCCAGGAAACAGGGAAAGAGGGAAAAGTTGGTTTAGAGGACAGGCAGCCACTGATTTTGTCAGGGATTTTTTTTTCTCCATTGGATTCAATGTAATGGAAGTTGGTTTAGCAGTGGATCTGCAGTGTCTTGTACACTCATTTAAGAGTCCTGATTTAAATGGAAATATAATCACTACCCTTCTATATTACAATAAAATCTAGAGAGGTTATTTCCTTATTTCTTTCTTTCTTTTTTCCCCCATGCTTTTGGTCCTAAGTCAAATTCTGTCAGTTTTCTAGTGACCCAGACAAACTGCAGAAAAGGAGTTCATGTGATTCACGTTTATGTTTTTAATATTAATGTTGTTGTTGTTTAATTTTTCTCAGGTGGTTTTTAAGTTTTTCTTCAGCCCCCAAACTGAAAGGAACAGAGACATTGTTAGAAGGTCTGGCCTCTTGCTTTGGCAGTTGCTGATGGCCCCAAGGGACCAGATTTGCTCAGAAATCCAGAAGGAGGTTTGTCTGGCTATTAGGTAAATATCTGTATTAGCAACATTCAAGTTGTATTCAGCAGTTTTAATTAATATGAGCAAATTTATTACGGTAAAATTATGACAGTTTGTGTCTGTGGAAAAAGAGAAATGCAGTGTGCTTGTCCTGATGAAGTAACAGGTAGCAATTACTTTTAATACTTTTAGTTTGTTGCTTTTTTATGTGTTTTCTTAAGGATTTTTAAAATGTTTATTATAAAATAGCTGTTAAATTCAAACAAGGTTTTCTGCATTTCAGTGATGGCTTGAATGACTTCCATATTTATCTTCCAAAGTTTCCTGTTGTTCAGGAAAAGGCAAAACTGATGTTGGCACCTGTTAAACCAGTGTTTTAAGTGACAGCACTGGAGCTCTCCTGAGCAAAAGGAGTGTAAGGAGAAGCAGAATTAACAATACTTGAGGAATGCTCTGAGATTAAAGGCCCAGGGGAAGAAAACGTGGTTGTGTCTCATGCAAAGGAGGTAATGTGACTCTCAAGGCCAAGGAATGCTGTCTCCAACCTCCCAAGTACAAACATCAGCTGCTTTCCAGTGGGAACTGCTCCAAAGGTTGAGAACAAAGTCTCCTCAAGATCAACCTGCATTTCCTTTGTGTGAATCACAACATTCCAAATTTCTGCTGCTCTGAGGGAAGAATAGTCTGTTTTAGTCAGATTATCTGGCATTTCCAGGGGCTTTTGGACAGGGAAAAGTGTCTCCTGTCACCTCCATGGACCCCTTGTTTAACCCTCTGTCTTCCAGTGGCTTGTTAAAAAATTCAGAAGTGGGGATGTAGGTGATATTTCCTTCCATCTGTTTTCTCCTTGGGGGATTCTGATGCCAGTGGAACCTCCAACTTCCCTTGCAATGTGTGGCAACTTTTCCCAAGGTTTGGATCAGAGTTTATCAACAGGAGCCAGAGAGAGGGCAGCTGCAATGATCTCTGCTCTCAGTGTGAAGCTGAAAAACATCCCAGTTTTCTTCTCTGTGAGAGTGTTACTGCAAGAGAAAAGGGAGAAAGAAAAGGAAATGTTGTATAATCCTTTCAGCACTCACAGCCAGCCAGGAAGTGCTGCTTTGAAGTGATTGTGATCTCCTATCTTGATGTGGTAATTCAGGTAGAAAGGACAAAGTTCATCACAAATTAGAGGTGGAAAAATACCTCCCCAAGGAGTGTTGCTGCACAGCTGGGGTGGTTCTGAAATGCTCTTCTAGAACCATCTATGTAGCTTAAACTAAGACTTCTCTAAAGAGCCAGGCTGTAATAAGTGTAAAACTGCAGCAGCAGTGACTTGTTGATTATTGTGTTTGTGATTTCCATTGTTCTGGTCCCAGATAAGCCTCGGCTCTTCTCCCATGGTGGGAGGGGGTGGTTGTTCTCTGAGCCATCAGCCAGTTTTCCTGACTTTTCTGTTTTAAGCATCATGATTGTGCTGCCTCATGTCCAAGTGATGAAGGGGGAGTTTCTCAGAGGGAAGCAAAAGATTCTGGAAGAAGCTTTGGGACCTAAACCATAAAATCGAGTTGATTGCAGGAGATTTCTGGTAAAAAACCAGCTGCTTATTTCATGACTAACACCAGTGTTAAAATATGGACTATGCCTGAGTTCTGGGATTCAGCCATTCTATAAATGTTATGTCAGATAAGTTGAGTCTGTGGCTCTCAGACTGCTTTGTTCACCTCTAAATACATGAAGTAATACATGGTTTTATTTTCTCTTCAGCTCTGGATTAAATATCCTGTATCCTGGAGAAGCAGAAATCAATAATTTATTGAAATTAGTCTTAACTGAAGGTGAGAATGTCTTACTGACATGGGAAAGTGGGGGGTTTCTAACTGCAAGCAAAAGGTGAGATACTTGTCAAGCTCTGGAGGCAGAAGAGTTCAGGATATTGAGCACTAGATCATGTTCTAGGAAATCATGGAATGCTACGTGGCCAAGGGTAGGTTAGGTGGAGAAAGGGAAAATTTGTAAGTATGCAGTAACCAAAGGTAATTCTAGTCCTTGGTGAAGGAGTAATAATCCATTTGCATTCACCATGAAATGGGAATTTGGACCTGGAAGCAGCTGATTCCCAGTAATTTGTCTCAGAGGAACCTGTGTGAGTGTCCAAGTGTTTGGAATTTCCAGCAGAGCCTTGTGCAGGGGAAGTGTTCAATCTGTCACATCAGGGCATTGGGTGACTCTGTAAATACAGGATATCAGGGGAAATAAAGATAAATTAGTTCTGTAAAAGGCTGCTTTGTCAAGGTTTTTCCTTTCCTTTTTAGGAGAGAGAAACAGTGGTCTGTCTCAGCTGCGTGATGTTATCCTGACTAATTTGGCTGAACAGCTCCAGAACAACAGATTTGGAAGTGAAGATGATGATCATTACAGGTGAAAATTTCTAATTTTCACATTTCTCATGTGTGCTTGTGTTCTTTGCTTTGAGTAGATTTGGGGAAACTGCTGCTGAAAGTGCTCCTTGTGGGACCTGGAGTGCTGTCTCTGTAGAGGGTAGAATTGCATTAGGATGAAGGAGAGAGGTTTGTTCTGGGGCAAACTTTGGAGTCTTCTGTACACAGACTTACTTTGGGCTTCCCTGTTCCTTCCTGTGTTCATGGTAAATGTGGATAATAAATAAATCTGATTTTGTGCCATTACTCTACATATCACCTTAAGTGAATTTTCAGCAGTAAAACTGCCCATGCCAAGGACCTGTTCAAGCTGGGAGGAGTCTTTTGTAGGAGCCCTAAGAAGTCAGATTTCTGTCAGCTCAGTGCAGGAGATCCCTGGGAATCTGTTGCACTGATTCTTGTTACACATTTCAGGCTTAATTTGCTTTGTGTCTGAGACACTGAAGTTGAACAGAGAGTTGTGGTTTCATGGGTTGCATAGACTAAGTTAGACAAACTCCACAATAATTGGGTTATTAACATTTTACACCTTTCTTGGCTTTTTTTTAAGACTAAATGATGAGCTGTTGCACTACATTCTCAAGATTGTTGTCCGAGAATCTTGTGTCTTAATCACCAAGTGCCAAACTGTATCTAAAGATGATTTTCAAAGGCTTCTTTCAACTGTGCCTGTAAGTAAAATGTGTTTGGATAAAAGTATATTTGCCTTTGGCTTCTTTTCCTCCTTAAATCCATCATCTTTGCTGAGTATATGGAGGTGAAACTTTTATAGTTGTGTGTCTTAACAAATCCAGGAGCAGAATGTCTTTTGTTTATGCTGTGCAGGGGAAGAAGGAACAATTTCTCTCAGCAAAGTAAATCACACAGTGATGCTGGAACAGGTTTATGTGTGGATATATTTTCCAGTTGCTCTGGGAGCTGTTTCAGTTTAAGGGAAGAGTTTGTGTATCTCAATTTTCAAAGCACCGCTGCAGCTTAAAAACCAAGCCATGATTCATGCAAGCAGAAAGAATTATCATTTGCAGACAAAAATGAGTGAAAGTTGACATTTGATGGTAAAACATGTAGATGGAAAGGAAGGATCAGCTCCCTGAGCAAAGGGAACTTCCATGAAAACAGTGGGTGGGAACAGGAAATCATGGCCTGTCTTGCCGGGGGGGTGAAAAGTGGCACCTCCAGGAATTCAATTTGTCTCTACTGTGGCAAAATCAATTAATTCTTAGAGTTCCTGAATATTACTGTCATGTTCCATATATTAATACAATAATGCTGCCTCCTTACATTTTTATGAGTTATTTCACAACACTCATTGTTCTGCAACTAATTTTTTCTCTTGAACACATATCGAGCTTGAAATGAGTAAAAATAAAATTCTGCTCTATATAAACTATTTTTTGCCTTTTGCTTGCCTTCTACCCCAACTTTTGTCCCTCCTTTTGAATGGCAAAGCCCAGGGCTTGCCTGGGGCAGGGGGGGAAGGGGTTCAGGTGGTGCAGAGGGTGTTGTTTGTGCCCAGGCTGCGTCATCGTGCTTGCGGTACCTGATGGCCGTGCAGAACCACCTCCTCAGCAACACTGTCCTCATCAAACCCGAGGAGAACGACGACAGTGACAGCTCCTTGCAGGGAGAGACATTGAAGGTACAGGTAAACACCAAGTTTTCTTCTAGTTTGGCTCTCTACACTCAGTTTGGCACCTTGTTTCTGCAGTTCCATTCTCCCCTTGTGTTGTCGGGGCTTTTGCTTTTAATATAGATAGCTGGAGAGAACAGGGAAGAAATGTCCATGCAGTTGTTCTGGGTTGAATATTCCAGCTTGGAATGACAAAATATGCAGTATGTTGTCAGTGAGAGCAGACACTTCCTTCCTAAATATGTGTATAATGAGGTTTCCAATGTATTTAATGAATGAGTGCCAGGATTCCTTTCTGGACACGTTGCCCCCACACACTTCTCCAGATCACTCAGATGGTTCTTGAAAAAATATTTTCTCAGGGTTTTCTCATTGGCTTTCCCTGGCGTCTGCTTTTTGGCAATTTTAACTTACAAAGCTTGTGTAGAACCAGCTGTTGGAAACAAAATTAGTAAAGTTTGTGGGAAGGAAACTGTTGGAGGGCAGGGTTTGAGGACAGACTTTGTTGGTTTAAGGTTTGTTAAAATAGTGTAATTTCATATTGTTGCTGCAGTAGCCCTGACCAAACTCCCAGCAGCCAGCCCTGTCCTGGAGTGCAGCTTGTCTTGTCACAGTAGTTCCTGCAGTAATTCTTCTCTGGTGCTGTTTCTGAGCTTTGTCTGCTGCTCCCTGAGATGTGTGTGCTTGGAACCTGCTGCACTTGGAAGTTACTCGTTCAATCTCATTGAGGAAATACTAAATATTGTGGAATTTTTCTTGTGTCCCTCTCCCCCCTGTTCTCATTGTCCAGCTTCTCTCCCTGCAGTGCTCATCCAGTGCTGTCCCCTGGCTGGCTGGCAGCTCTCCTGTGCTGGATTTGGGGATCCCTCCCTCTAGAAACTGGCTGTGCATCCTACAAAACATGCACCTGGTTTCTCCCAGCACTTGGAGGCTTAACATTTTAATCAAATTTAACTCTTGGCTGAGTCTCCTGCTGCCAGGTCACACTGTCATTGCTTTCATGTGGAACCCCATCACCGTGTTCTGTTGTCCTGCCTTGGGGATTACCTGAGAATTTAAGGATCTTGGAACTCTTTTTGTCCCTAGGAACTAAAGACCAGCATTTTGTCCCTTGCTACACAAATTCTGACAGGATGTGATGAGGTCTTAGAAATGCTGCAACAAGTCACTACAGCACTAATAAACAGTGACATCTCTGACAGGGAGCAAAGGTAAGGCAAGAATTTGAGAAGTATGTTGCTTTTTGTGGCTTGTTGTACAAGCACAATTAACATAATTATTCTTTATAACTTGAGCTTGGTATGTGTAGGAACTGTTTCTCCCCACTGGTCTTGGGAAGAATTTAGTCAGACTCTCCTGATAATCTATAGGTTGATCTATAGGAACCTCAAAGGGATGAGGTTTTAGCTGGTTACAATTTATGAGTGGGATACCTGGAATTTCACTGGAATTAGCTGGGAATACTCCTGTTTATTTTGGAATTCCTGATTCTTCCATCTCCAGTAGCTGAACTGGATATCTTATCCATGACAAGCCCTGGATGTTGTTGATATCTCACATAGCGACACCTTCCCCTTCCCTGTCTTCCTTCCTCCTAAAAAAATACATTGGGAATGGGATGTAAACAAAAGCTGTGAACTTTCCTCTCCTTCAACAAACCCCTCCCTGTCCCAGCTGTGTTTCAGGTTTCAGTTCCTGCTTTTCTGTGCCCACAAGATGAGTTGTGTTTATTGACAATACGCAGTTCCTTGGAGATATTTTCAGATGGTTTCATGCTCAAATATATTTTTGTAGCTCCAGATTCTTTGAAAGGCCTTTGAGCTGCATGTTCTGGGAGCTGATATCCAAGGGAACAAGTGCATTTGTGTTGGATGGGGACTTTCATCCTGTGCCCAGGGGAGCTTATCATTTCCTAAGTAATTATTAAACTGTTGATTTACTGTCTTCTGCTCTCTGATTGTTCAGTGAGAATTGTCAGCAAAGACAAGGTCACTGACACTTCAGAGAAACAACATTTTCAAGTTTGTTTTTTGGTGTTTTTTTTGATACAATGCAAATATTCTCTGCTGAATTTTCAATTCTTGTTGCAAGCTGACTAAAAAGAGAAGTGCTACTCTATAAAAACAGTTCTTCCTGTGTAAACCTTGGCTCTCCTTGCAGGTTAAAAGGCTTAGAGCAGATCACAAAGGCTACAATGCTGGGTCACCTGCTCCCTGTGCTGCTGACCTCCCTGATGCACCCCAACTTGCAGACCCTCACCATGGCTGATGCCCTGATGCCTCAGCTGGTGCAGCTGGTCCTTTACACCAGCCAGGTATGGGCTCTGTGGCAGCAGTTGGCTGCAGAGGATAAAAACTGCCCTAAAAATGCCTTTCAAATGCTGCAGGTCTTGCTGAACTTTCTACAGGGACTGATCCACAGCTCATGGTTTAAGAATTTGTCAGCAGCTGCCAAAGCTGGTGATGCTGGATGTTAAATTTGGCTTTGCTGCAGCAGCTCTTTGGTGGTGATTTGTTGTCAATAACAACATGCAGTGTTGGTTATTTCAATAATGAGCTTTAAAGTGCTTTGCCATTTCCATGTCCCTAACTCTGTGTTTTGGGCCACAGACTGCACTGCTGCTCAAAACCCAGTCTCCAGTTTTCACAGAACTGAACAATTCCCCCAGTTGTGCTTCAGAACAGAAAGGAAAGCTCTTACCTGATGAAAGGTGATGTTCTTTACGTTTGGGTCTTTTAATAACCCACTGTTCATTTGACCATTGCTGTGGGATAACTCTTAAAGTAGCAGGTTTTATTTTAATTGATTTTTAAAGGCATGTTGTGGTGGTTTCTATAGATTTATATAAGCCTTCACAAAAGGCAATTAGTTCCAAACTTTTTTGCATATAGAATTGAATTATTAATATCTTCAGGTTGTTTACACAGAGCATGGTTTATTTTGTTTTTTCCCTTACCTCAGGCATTTGGAATTAATTCTAACTGTTCCTCTTACAATAAATTAGGCTAAGGAGAGAAAATGTAAATTACTCTGACAGCATGAGATACAGAAATAAAACCATTGCAAAGATATTTAATGGTTCAATTTACAGAGAGAAATATGACAATTTTAACTCTTCTATTTAAATCCTGTGTCTCAGCTCAAAGTTATCCAGCTCCTGCTTAGAAACAAACAGCTAAATTAAATCAAAATTGCTCATTTAAAAATAACTGTGTTGGGGGAAATTTGTAGTATTAAAGAAGCTGTGATAATGTTTAATATCTATAATGTATAAATTCCCTCAAAACAGTTCTGCCTAACCCAGGAGTCAGTACCTGGTGTCACTGTATCAATGTGAGAGGGGATTTTAATACTTGATATTTTAATGTCTGAATACTAGAAATCTGTGTCTTGAGTTTTAGGATTAATTTTTCCTTCTACTTTCAGGATGCTGGAAGAGAAGGAAGAGCCAGGATTCCTCACTGGGTTGAAGATCCCTGCTCCCTGGGCTGCTGGGAAGACTGTAGAGACAGTTCATCCTGTCAGGGATAACTATAAATTTAAGGAAACTGTCCATATTCCAGGAGCCCGCTGTTTGTATCTTAGATTTGACAACAGATGCTCTTCCCAGTATGATTATGATAAGGTAAGAAAGGGCCAGTTCAGAGCTTCTGGAATGAGGAAGTTTCCTCAAAAGAAGTGTAGTGGTAGTTTTGGAATGGGAGAAGTTTGGAGGATGAAGGGAGGGTGGATTAAGGACTGGTTTGGTTTGGGTTTTCCCCTCAGAAATGCAGAGCAACTCTTCAGATTTTTAAGGAATAATTTCAGGATGGCTCAGACTGTTAGAGTTTGATTTCTTTCTCACTTTGGCTCTTGTTCAGTTTTCCTCATTTCTTAAATTCTAATGGAGCTGCCTCCTTTGATCAGCACAGTTTGTTTAAGCTGGGCAAGACTGGAGAGGTTCCTTTTTTGCCCTGATGATCAATAGCTTATTTACATGGATTAGTAGGAACAAGTGTTTGCAATTTCAAGAACACAACTAATAGCACTGAAATTTGTATTATCAGAGAGTTGCTTGTGCTGCTTTGCTAATTCCTGATGCCTGTTCTTCAACACACAGCAAGTCCTGTGCTGCTCCCATTAGTTATTTATAACCATCTTTAATATTAATGTCACCCATTAGTGCTCAAAGTCCCCCAGAAAACTCTGAGTTTCATCATGTTCCCTCTGCATTCACTGACAAAATGTGGGAGCAGGATCAATCCCTCCTTTAGCAGGGAACCAGTGTGTTGTAGAGAGCTCAGCTCAAGCACTGGAAGTGAGGATTTCTCCTGAAAGTCCCTGGGTTTCCTATGTGCCTCAGTTTCCCCAGCTGGGAATGGGGACAATGCCCTGCTGCCCTCCCAGACTGGGAGGGTTTAGTGCTGAGGCAGCGCTTTGAGACTCAAAAGCGCGGTGCCAGTGCTGAGTATTATTATTATTATTAGATTTTCTTGTTTTTCTCTTACAGTCTAACAGTGTATTTTATGTTTTGAAGTTGGTGATCTATGCTGGTCCTAACACAAACAGTAGGAAGGTTGCTGAGTATGGAGGCAATACACTGGGATATGGCAGCCGTAGTGTCTTAGGAACTGGGTGGCCCAAGGACTTAGTGAAGGTACAGTATTCTCCTCCAACAATATTCCACCAAAATTCCCTTTGGAAACCATGCCCAGTCCATTTTACCCTCATAACTCCAAGCTTTTAAGTGTACATTTATCCGTTAAGTGAGTTATTCCTTGGGGAATGGCTTTAAACTCAGCTGTGTGTTACGTGTGGTGCTTCTCTTTGAGCTTCCCCTGGTTTATTTCTTACTGGAATTCCTGATGGATATTGAGTCTCTGCTCTTTTCATAAGTACCTCCTCCTAGGAGAAGTTCCTGCACAGTCTGAGGCTGTGCAGATTTTCCTGAAGTCTGTGGGCAAAAGTCCATTTTTTTAACAGTAACCCCCAAATATAACAAGCAGTAAAATGGAACAACTTCCCAACCGCTTTTAAAATTTCACTGGATGCTTTTGGCATTAAAGCTGAGGCAGAAAAATCCTTCAAAATTTTTGAAACCTCAGTGTTTCAATAATTTGGCACCATGTTCCTTCAGACTCTTTGCAGCATGTTTCTCCCCCTCCATGTTTGTGCTGTTAAATTGTCCCACATTAAAACTGGGCTTATATACATAACAAAAAATCATTTTAACAAGAAAATTGAGAGGTAATAAACTGGAAAGCAATTTCAGACAAGCACTCCATTGTTCACAGTTAATGGAATTTCATTTATTTCTCACACATGGATTTTGATATTACTCTTATGGCAAACTCTGTGATTAATATGTTGTCATTCTCCTAATTGAAGAGCTTGTCTTTCTTCCTGCAGGAAGAGAGTTGTTAATTATTGCCTGATTTCTTGCAGACAAACAATGAAAATCGAGGCTAAGTAACACACTGCTAAATTCTACTTTGGATTTTACAGCTGTGGTGCTTCTTTTTTTGTTTTACTGTAGGTAGCCAGCAGCAAAATGAAGATTGACCAGCCCACTAAAACATATCCTCACACAAAGAAAAAAATCTTAACTCCAAACATAACACTGGCGATAATAATCCTCAGATAACTCTTACTACCAGCAATACTGTATAAAATAATGCTGTTGGTTTGCCCCAATCCTTATATGTGTTTCCTTCTTCCCTCCCTGTGTGAAGGTGGAAGGGGACACGGTGACCTTCTCCTTCGAGATGCGGAGCGGTCGGGAGCACAACACCCCGGACAAAGCCATGTGGGGCTTTGCCTGCACTGTCCGAGCTCAGGTACCTCCAGCATTCCAGGGCACAGGCTCAGCTCCCACTGCCTGCTGCCTCTGGCACATTCCACATCAAACAGAGAGGCACTTCCAAGCTGGGAGTTTGATATTTAAGTCAGTAATAACTCAGATTTTGGCAGTGAGACAAGTGGTGTGTTGGCTAGAGATGGTTTGGCCTCCTTAGCTGGAGATCCCTGGGGATGGGCTGCTTAGGGATTCATGGAGATAGTTATTATCAAATGTCTTAGCCCCCTCCTGTCATTGGCACGGAACTTGGAGGAAGTCACTTTAATATCCCTTGCTGCTCGTAGGTCAGGATTTTATTGTAACAACCTGAAAAGCAGAGATTTAATGAGGAAATAATGATTGCAGCCTGTAAAGATCAAACCAAAGGAATCTTGAATCCCACTCCCAGGAATCCGGGACTAGGCCTGTGGGATGAGTGATTTAACTTTACCTTTTCCTTCTTGGTTCAGGAAAATAATGTTTAAATCCCTTATTTCTTGTCTTGAGTTCTTATAAATTGCTGTTGATGATTGAGCCTTTTTTCAGTGTATTCTGTATAAGGTGTGATTGATACAGAGCTATAAAAGGTTATACCTAAAATCTCTTGTCTCGGAATATATTTGTGATAATTGTTTAATTGAAGTGATCCCCGTTCCTGCTGCAGGAGTCCTCAGAGGATGTGTCAGGAGGTTTGCCCTTCCTGGTGGACCTGGCCCTTGGCCTTTCTGTGCTGGCCTGTTCCATGCTGAGAATATTGTATAATGGACCAGAGATTACCAAAGATGAAGAAACCTGTCAGGAGCTCTTAAGATCTAAACTGCTACAAAGGTAAAAAAAAAAAAAATAAATCCATTTTGATCTGAGTTACCATGTGTTACGGTTTTGTTTTTTGGGGAAGGCCACTTGTGTAGTTGTGCTCAAGTCTTGTGCTTTAAGGTGACGTGTTGATGTTTTTCCCTGTAGAGTTTGTGTTGCCTAAGACTAAGAATATTCTTCGGTATAAAGGGGGTTTTTAGACTAAAAGGAGAGTTGGGTTATGCTTGGTACAAGCCATGCTTCATATATAAATATGTTAATATTTAGTCTTTGTAATGTGCTGTTGACTGATGTTTCTTTGTGAAAGATGAGGAACAGTTAATGGGAAATAAAAATCCTTTTAATTGTTTTTTATTTCTTTTTCAGGTGCCAGTGGCAGGTGGAAGCCAATGGTGTCATATCTCCAGCCCTTACTCCAAGTCCCTCTCCGTTGCCTCTCACTATAGATGAAGACAGAGAGTTCACATATCCCTCTGATGTCCTCGTGCCTCCTGTTGGACACTACTTTGACCTGCCAAGGATTAGGCTGCCTCCAGGAATCATGATAAAGCTCAGGGAAATTTCTGGACGTGCTCGGCCTCAGTTTAGACCCAGCATAAAGTAAGGCTCGTCCTTGTTTTTGAAGGCAGCATCTTGTCATTTGTAAATATGATTTGTCAAAATTTCTTGCTCCTGATAAATGAGTTTGACTTTCCCTCTATCCATAGGGAAGTGATCCAGCCAGAAGTAATGGAGGAGATGGTAGTTTCATGTGTGATTAAACATTTGAATTTAGTTGATGCGCTGCAGTCCCTCATAAATTTCCAGTATCAGGAAGAACACGCTGAGGAATATGATTTACTTTGTAAAATCATGGGGGAGACCTTTAAGAAGCTAAATGCAATGGAGAGACAACTGCAGGTAAAAATAAAACACCACAAAGAACCAGAAGGCTTTTTTTGAGAATAAAGGTGCATTTTAGACACAGAAATACAAATTATACTCCCGATTTTTTTTTTTTTTCAAGTCTCTTCCACTCCTTGAGATGAACAAATGCAATAAGTGTTGTTTTTGTGTCTTGTTCAGAGTGTAGCTGAGCTGGAGCAGAAGTGGCAGAACGAGGTGGATGATGCCATGCATGGGAAGCTGGAGAACAATGTCCCATTCTTTTATGATTATCACTTCAATGAGGTGAGCGCTGGGGCTCTTACAGGTGCTGCTGCTTCCCCCTGCTTTCCCAAACATGTTCATCCTTTTCCTTCTCTTTATTTAGAGCAAAATGAAGGAACTGGAGCTTCTGTGTTCCATGAAGGAAGTTTCTTTTGATGGAAGTGACCTCGAGAATGTGGTTCTGGCATTGAGGTCAGTAGGTGGCTGTGAGACGAGCTCTTCAGAGAAGGTGCTTAAAAGATGGGCAGCTTTAGGTGCTGTGGGATTTCAGTGACTTCCAAAAGTAGTTGTATCTTGTTAAATTGCTAAAAATACTAGTTTTTAATACTGACAACTACTAGTACTTACTAACAAATCACTTGTTTACGTCTTTAATTTTTCCTGCTTTCTGCTTTGTTGACATAGAACAGATTGATGTAATTTGTCTTCTTTAAAATGACCTTTCTCACAGAAACACTTGATTTCAAAAGGTATTAAAACACAATTGGGTTTGCTTCTTTTACATTTCTTTCCTAATCCTAGGGAGAAGTTTTTCCAAGAGGTGAATTCCCTGATACAGAAGACCTCTCATCCCCTTGGAAAAACAAAAACCTTAGTGAAGAGCTTGATGAACAGAGCAGAGCTGTTACTGCATGTCACCATTGCAGCCCAGTCTGGTATCACAAGGAGTATCTCTGGAACCCCTGCAGAGACTCCAGGTACATTTGTTTCTTTTATTTTTCTCTCCTTCACTTAAAGTCAAACACTTTTTTTTTTTTCCTCTTGTTTTTAATTCAATTCTTTTACAATAAATGAAGTTGAGTCTTAGTTTTCTGAGTGCTGAATACGATGGTAAAATCATGTCTGTGTATTATGTGGAATTCACACTTTAGTTTCCTGATAATATGTGGAATTTAAACTTCAGTTTTCTGATTTACTGAGGGAAAATAGTTTTCTTTTGATTAGATTGAGTAATTTCAAACAATACCTGAAAACAGGGAAATCCTCCAATCCGAGTTGCTCGGCCTGGGTTTTCCCCACCCTGTATTTTTGCTTTCCCTGGAATGTCCACAGTAAGTTTAAAGGCAGTTTGTAGCTGATTTCCACCCCCCAGCACTGACCTGGTTGTGTGTGTGATGCTCTTGCAGCCTGTAAATCAGCCTCAGAGGCCAAGGTGCTGTCCCACGCCGTGAGGCAGCCGGTGTTCCTGCGCAGCATGTCGGCACCCTCCGACCTGGAGATGATTGGCAATGAAGATCTGGAGTTTGCCCGGGCCAGTCAGAGGTACACAGGGCTTTCTTCTTCCCAGCTGCCTTGTGCTAAAGTGCTTGTGTTGTGAAATTCAGCAGCTTTGCAGCACAAGCAGGTTCTGTGTTCCTTGGATCGGGGTTAAGGATCTCGTATCCCCACAGGCGCCGGCACGTCACCAGCCACAGGAGCAGCTCCTTCACTCTGCTGCAGTCCCTGGCCATCGAGGACAGCAGAGACAAACCCACCTACAGTGTCTTACTGGGGCAGCTCTTTGCTTTCATTGGCACCAACCCTGACCAAGCGGTGAGGCCTCATCTCATTTCCAAATTACAACTTTGCACAAAAACGTGTCTCGTCTGTGTGTCACTAACCAGAATCCCCAACCCATCCCTGCCAGGTGTCCAGCAGCAGTTTCCTGCTGGCTGCTCAGACCCGCTGGAGACGTGGGAACACGAGGAAACAGGCCCTGGTGCACATGAGGGAGCTGCTGACGGCGGCCGTGAGGGTCGGGGGCGTCACCCACCTCGTGGGGCCCGTGACCATGGTGCTCCAGGGCGGGCCAAGGTGGGTTCACTGCTCCAAAAACAAGGGGCTTGGGCTCTCCAGGGAATAAAGAAGTGCTTACAAAGTAAAGCATGAGAAATAAGTAGCTGTGAGAGCACAGGTTAGGCCTTGTGGAGGGAAAAGGGCAGAAGGTTTTAAGAAATGTTTTTATTTGGCTGTAGATGAACTTTCATAGTGCGATCGCATGTCTGCAGATATATATATATAGGGTGTTTTACTCTCTCCATTTCATTTTGAATTAATATTAATTAGGTTTTATTGGTAGATTTAACTGCTAAGGTCATGTAAATTTAATGAATGTTTGTAAGTATTTTGTTTGTGTTCAGATTTCAATCACAGCTATAATTACCATACTCTTATTTGCATGTGTTTCATATGAAAACATTAAGTAATTTGCAATTTTCCAACTAAATCTCCCTTGAATGAGTCCTAATATATGCTGGTTATTATTTTTTTAAAGCTACATTTGCAAGTTTGTTCATTTTATTTAACCAAGAGAGCCTTTCATTCTAAATTATCTCACTCCTGACAGGATTGAGGAGCTCACGTGTGGTGGGATGGTGGAACAAGTCCAGGAAGCCTTTGGAGAGACAATGACATCCGTGGTGTCCCTTTGTGCTCGTTACCCCATCGCTTGTGCCAACAGCATTGGCCTCCTGTGCACCATTCCTTACACAAGGTATGGATTCAGGAACAGGGAATCCACACTGTCCTTATGAGGCTTTGCCTTAAAGAGCAATGTTATGTAGGATGAATATATTCCATTTCTCCATCATGAGGAGCATCTGAGAACATCCTGCTAGCTTTCCTCAGAACACAGGATCTCATCTGGGAAGGACAAGGGAGACAGAACCGTCTTTCAGCCAAGTGAACTAATGAACTAAGAGTTAATAGCAAGTTGTGGATTCTCATTGCTTCTGTTAGTGATTGAACACTGAATTAAAACCTGAATTTCTCTTCTCTTCCAGGAGTGAGGAGAAGTGTTTGGTGCGTAGTGGGCTGGTGCAGCTCATGGACAGGCTGTGCAGTTTAAGCAGCCAGACAGAATCCAGCTCAAATGAAAAGCAGACCAAGAAGCAGAAGGTGGCCACCATGGCTTGGGCTGCCTTCCAGGTGCTGGCCAACCGCTGTGTGGAGTGGGAGAAGGAGGAAGGTAGGAACACTCCAAGTACCTTCCCACTGATGCCTGAGAAGTTATTGTGTAAATGTTTTTAAAATAGGGCACTCACTCACCAGGACTTAGTACTCTGGGGCTTCTTTAGAACACACAAGTGGTTACAAAAATAAGTTGATTTTCTTCTGGTTGTTTTTTAAATTGTAGCTTTTTTTTCCTCCTCAGGGTAGTATTTATGTTGCAGATGATTTCAGGTCTGCACTTGCTTCTGTCTGGACATAACCAGAGCCTCTGAGTGATGGCATGTCCCCTGTGATAGGATCCATAACACACACAAACTTACAGACACTTGGCTTTTGACTAATGGGACGTATATGTCGTGTCAGGGTTTCTTTTTGTAGGTGTGTACATTCGTTTTTAATGACAGTGGTGTAAATAATTCTTGCCTTCCTTTTGAAGGAGGTTCCACAGATGCTGTTCACTCAGGGCTGGCCCGTCAGGTCTCCAGCCTCCTCACCAACCACCTGGCACGAGCCACTGAGTGCTGTGGCAACCAGGCAGCAGGAAATGATGCCCTTCAGGATGTCCTCAGCCTCCTTAATGACCTGTCAAGGTACCAGCCCTTTTCTCTGGAGGGTTTTTTTTCCATGTGTGAAAGCAGGGATGTTCTTTCAGAGATATTTTCAAACCATCCACAACTTGGTTGCAAACTGACAATGTTGGTGTTCAGTCAGTGCTGTCAAGTTACCTAAGAATTGATGCAGATATTTTATCTGGCACTGAAATTGGTTTTAATACATTTTGTAAGCAATAAATCCACTTGTTTTGAACTCCCAAGAGCATCATCAATCAGGTTTGGGTTTTTTCAAACAACAGTTAACTGTTTTTTTCCCCTTGCAGGAGTCACATAGGAAAAGCCATCCTGAGCCAGCCAGCCTGTGTGTCCAAGCTCTTGTCACTTCTCTTGGATCAACGTCCTTCTCCAAAGCTGGTCCTTATAATCCTCCAGCTGTGTCGTGCTGCTCTGCCTCTCATGAGTGTTGAGGACTGTGGAAACGTGGAATTGCCTCCCTGGAGTTACTCAGTGCCCTCTCTGAACAGTGAGCAGGACGATCCCAGTGATCCAGCCTCCAAGATTGCCTCCCTGCTGCTGGCAAAGCTGGCAGATTACGTAGTCCCAGGTACCAGCAGTAGTTTGGGGTCGTACTCATGTGGGAATTGCAAGGAAGTCATGTTTTATGGAATCATAGAATGGAAAGAATCTTGAAGATCTTGGTGTTATGGGTGCAGGGACACCTTCCACTGGCCCAGGTGGCTCCAACCTGGCTTTGGACACTTCCAGGGATGAGGCACCCTGTGTCTACAGAAGCTTTTGTATGGACAGAGAGCTCAAGTATTGGAAGGTATTTGAGATGTCAGTGCTGAAAGTGGGATATTCCTGTGACTTTCCACCTGTCCTCAGAGCAGAATGTGGTCAGTGGTGTTTTAGGCCCATGGCAGGTGTGTGAGCATTAGTTTCCAGGGTAAGAAAGTTTGCTGATGGAGCTCATGGTTGTGTTTGTCTTTGTTTTCTTTTTTCCTTTCTACTCCAAGGGTGTCAGACAGTTCTTTCTCCAACTGCCTCTGAGCCAGATACCACCTTGGCAAAAGCCAGCCCTAAAAATTCCATAAAAGGTGATAAAGACCCTGGAGAAGAAAGTGAAGCAGTGGATGGTAAACTCTCTATTTTTATTCATAAAAGAGAAGACCAGTCATCTCATGAAGTCCTTCAGCCATTACTCAGGTAATCTCAGCTCCCTGGAATTAGCAACTAATTTTAACAATTGAAATTATCTTTTGTTTTCAGTGCTGCAGCTGTAGAAAAATCCATCCTACATGTAATAATGGGAGAGCAAAGTGTCTTCCCAATTTGTTGTGTTTACTGGGAAAACAGTAAGATAATACACAAGAACATAAGAACATCATCTGTCTGAAAACAATCACATGAAAAATTAGCTACTTAAATTCCTCTTAGATTTTTCTGGTGGGGTATCATTTGTCTTGTTTCTGGCGTGACAGACTGTGGAGGACTAACAAATAGAACTGTCAAAGCAAAGTGGCTTTAAAAGCATTGCTTTTAATAATGCATAAGCTGGACAGTAATTTGCTATTAGACCTTCTTTAGTATTCCCAGTCCCCACCTGGATGTTGGGATCACTGAATGTCAAACAGCCAACTTTACCACATCTTGCACTTTGTACCGTTTGTTTCATCTTCCCCCACTCCACTCTAAAAATTATACTAAAGGTGCAGGTGAAAGGTTAACTCAGAGCCCTTGGGCATTTGGGATCAATAAAATTCTTTTCATGATGCTTCTTTCTGAGGGGGGAAGGGACAAATTGCTTTGCAAATTACTGCACTCAATACTATTAAATTCCTACTGTAAATTAGTGCCATTGGAAATGTCCTTTCCTGCCATGTATTTCCATTCCTGTTGACCATTCAGTTGCAAGGGTGGCTTTGAAATAATTAAAACCCACGCATAATATATTAAATTAGGCTGTGTAGTTGAGCTGTGTTTCCCAGCAGTGAGAACAAAGCTCCTGTGCTCTGTTTTCCCTCAAGCAGTAGCTCAGAAGGTCGCCCATTCCGACTGGGAACTGGAGCCAACATGGAGAAGGTGGTGAAGATGGATCGAGACATGACAAAAGTAAGGAAAGGAACAACTCTGGAATTACTCAACATCAGAATCCTTAGTTTTGCCTGATGTCAAATCCCCTTTGTCAAATGTTAAATTTAGCTGTTCAGAAAGGAAATTTTTATATGTAGTATTTGCATTATATAATTATTGATGCAATTACAGGGGTAAATGATGAAAAAGAACTTCTTGATTCCTGCAGCCATTTTGGTGATGTTTAAGGTGTTTAGTGCACACTTTGAGAGTACAAATTTTAAACCACATATTTGAATTAAAGTTTAATCTATATTTTCAGCCATATTCTTGTGTATTTGCACCAGAAATATTAACTTGTAGCTTTTTGATCAGAGAAGAGAAACTGTTGTTAAGCTAAATATGGAGCATTAAATTATGGAGCATTAAATCCACATTGATCTCTGATCTCTTTGTAGATGAGGAAAAGCAACAGGAAGACTTCTTTTTATACCTGAGACTAATCCACACACAGGAGGGTGTTTTGCTGTGTTCTCAGTACTTTTACATACCCAGAGGGAGGAGAGTAGCCAAACACATCTAACAGTAGTATTTATATCTGTTCTGTTTTTTTTGCAGAGTGGCTGCTGTGAAGTTATTACAGAAGAAGCTGCTGCAGCTCTTAGAAAAGCAACAAAGTGGGCCCAGTCTGGGCTGATAGTGAGTGTGGGGCCACCCATAGAAACTGTCAATCCAGAAACCACCAGTGGGTTGTCCACTGGAGATAAAAAGAAGACAGCACAAACTTCCATCTGCAGGGAGAGGAATTCTGAGCTTGCCAGGTGAGTCTGATGCCTAAAATCAGAGAAAAAGAGAAAAAAATTCCAAACAAAATCAATAGAGGTAAAAGAAAAGGTGCAGTTCTTAAATGGAAGTTTCCGGATCCAAAAAAGAGAGAAGTAGTCGCTATCCATATTTAAAATATTCAGCAGTTCTACCAGCCCTCGACACATCCAACCAGAGTTTGTCTCACCCCTGTGCCCTCCCCTGGGTCTTCCCCCCCCAGATCTTCTCCAGGTTCTCTGAGCCTCTGTTTTGTCTTGCTACCTGTGCTGTCTCCAAAAGAATGTTAAACATAACTTCACAATTCATGGGAAAAGACCTAACAAGTAACCACACAGTCAAGCTAAAACCCCAGAAATATGAGAGAAAAGCCTCAAGGCATCAGGTCCCTCAGGGCCTCCATCCTACTGGTCTGTACCAGTGTGTTTAGAAAATACTCTGCCTCTTCATAAATATCCCTGGTTTTATTGTGCTGTTGACAACCGGAGCTGTTTATTGGAGGGATTGATGGTGGAATTTCCCCTGTGTTGTGCACAGGACAGACCCTGTGAGGCCCTTCATCAGTGGACACGTTGCCAACAGCATGGCAGCTGAGGTGATTGCCCTGCTGCACAGCCTGCTCATGGCCCCCGAGTGCAATGCTGCCCAGATCTGGACAACAACTGCTGAGAAGGTGGGTGCTGAGCTTGTCCTCGGTAATTAACAGAACTTCATTAGCAGCAAGTTTCTAAGTGACTGTGTTTCGTTTGATGAGTGCCAATGCTCAGACTGGGATGTGTGACTGCATAGAACCAGCCCTTTCAAGCTGATGCCTTGGGGCATAAACGATAATAAAAAGAATCATTTATTGATTATTTATGATCAATTAATACATAATTAAAAATCAAATAACTAAAAATTGTCCATCAGTACGTAATGTGTTGTATGCTGTAATTCACCTGTCATTCTTTTCAGGCATTAATAATGCTGTTGGTTTAGGGAGTTGCCTTGCCTTTTGTCAGGTGGTTATTCTGCCTTTGCTGTTCATTCCTCTCAGCCTCTGAGGGTAGAAAATGTTGGCTGGAAAGCACAGCACGTTCCTTTTATGTTCTCTGAATCCTGCAGCACCTAATCTGCTGCTTAAGTGAAATCCTTGAGCAAAGACTTCTGCTAAGATGATGTTTTATTCGAAAAGTTACCAGGGAATGGACCTGGCTTTGATGGTGTTCACACTTCAGAGAACTTGGAATATTCCGAGTTATATAATTCTCTTCAAGAACAAAAATAATTCTTCTGAGAGTGTGTGGGCTGGAGGCTCAGGGCCTTGGGTTCTGTTTGAATTGTGCTTTGAAGTTGTTCTCTGGTATTTTTCCTTCTGTCTTCAGGTTCTGTCTCGGGCTCTGATGTACATTCCACAGCTTGGGAAATATGCAGAGAGCATTTTGGAGAATGGGAGCAGCAGTGGAAGGAAACTTGCTAAACTGCAAAGAATCGCTCGGCAGGCAGTGGCTGCCCTGTGTGCTCTGGGTGGCTTTAAGGAGACAATTAAAATAGGTTCTGAAGTTCAGGTAATTCAGCACTGTTCATATTTTACATCTTAAATGAGAATTGGTGCCTTTGTGATGCTTCCCCTGCACTGGGATACTTGGGAGCAGTGTGGCTGTGGAACAGTTGCAATAACCCTTGTGGAGCCGTGTTCCCTAAAATCTCACCTCTGCTTGTGTGTGGGGTTGGTGTGTGGTGTCAGACACTCACTGCTCCTTGTTTGTAACACCTTCGATCTCATGCAGCCCTTCTTTGATTGTAGGTTTTAGGTAAAGGAATAGCAGGAAGCATTGGAGTTGTGGCATCTATTAATGAACAAGAAGGTATAGCTACGGTCAAATTCCCACCTTCCAGTGTAGACAGTAGAAAGAGCTCCCAAGCAGCAGACACATTAACTGTTCCATTATCTAGGCTCTGTGTTCCAAGATCTGAGGTACGGCAGTTTTAAGAATCCAATCTTCAGTAAAATATCAATTCTTTCTTGATTTCTGTCACAGCATCCTGACAATTAATCTAAAGCACATAAAAAAAAAGTCTGTTTCACCTTTGATTGAAGATTCTTTGTAAAGTTTACCTTATGATTTTAAACATATCTAAACAATATCTATATTTAAATTCTCATTCAAGTAACATGACTGTTCATCTTTTGTGCTTAAAGATGTTCCATTGCATATTGTGTTGGGGGGTTTTTTGGTTTGATTTCTTTGTTCTTTTTCTTTCTTTGACTGGTGTTTGGTGCTGCTTTTGTGATAGTACAACATGAGCATTAACTCCAGGTAATAAAACACCCTCATTTCTTAGTAACTAACTACTTGAATTTAACTTTTTACCGTGCCCCCCCACCATCAGGCATTGCCTCTTCATAAACTGTCCATTACTGAGAAGGTAGTACAGGCAGTCCAGTCCATGTTGCTCCCTCAGGAGGGAAGTCTATCTATTCACACCTCACTTCCTGCAACAGGAGATGGCTCAACCCCAGTAATGGCAGTGGTCCGACTCCTTGCTGAAATCAGAACCAGGTGAGTCCTTGGACTCTTTGTGCACAAATATTCAAGGGAATTTCATGGCCTGTTGGGTTTTTTTCTCTGTGGGTGTTCACATAGGACAGCAAGGGGCTGCAAAAATTCCTCTTTGCTTCCTTAGTGCCTGGGTATTCATGAGAACCAAAAATAAAGTGTCTCTGTAACACTGCACTGAGCAAATGCTTCATACAAATCCATTTATGGAGCAAGAAGAGGCTGTTTTTGGGGAGATTCCAGTGGACAGCTAAGCAGGCAGACAAACAGATCAGTTGACTGCTGGCTTTTAAAGCAGCCTTGAACTCAGTACATGTAATACCAGCTTTGAATAGTCTTGACTTCAATACATGTAAAGACAGCTTTGAATCCAGCATACACTTAATAATGCTTCAAATGTATTCTTTTTCCATTAAGAGCATGCCTGGTGATGGCTCAGCTGTTGGAAGACAGCTCATTCTGTGAAGAATTCATTCAACAGTGTCCAGCTGCTGTAGAAGTGCTGAATTTGGTGGCCCAGGAGTGCAGCCCTGGTGGGTATCCAACACCTTCATTGGCATATTCAGGTCAGGGACACAACAGCTTTTTTAAGGTCATTACAGTGTTCTGTCCTCCAGCTGCTCAGAGTTTAAGGACTGGCACAGTTCAGCCTGTCTGTCCTAGCTGCAGAGCTGCTGATGTAACAGCAGCTCAGAATCACACGAAATCATTAAACTTCAGGCGTAAATTTAGGCCAGAACATGACTATTCTTTGCACCCCAGAAGATGCAAATCCTGAGACTTGCTCTGTTCTGAACTCTGTCCACTCTTCTTGTTTCCTACTCTGTATTCCTTGGTAGCATCATTTATATGTTTTCTTTTTATGACTTTTTTGCTGATCTTTTTCAATGTTTTTTTATATTCCTTATCATTAAGCTCTCAATTTCCTCAAAGAATCTTCCTGTTTAGGCATAAGCAGTAGGCATAGCAGAAGTCTTAGTTCAAGGGCAAGTTTTAGGACCATGTCACTGAAGTGAAAGAAGTTTAGGGTAGGAACCAAGTGATTCCCAATGTGATCTGTGGTGTAAAAAGGAGGAGTACTGATTTTTTTTTTTTTTACAGCAAACATGAATTCTTTTGACTTCCTGCCTTTGGGCCATAAACTTACTCAAATGAGCTTTTTATCTTAATTAACATAAATGTCTTTGCTAACCAAACACAAGGAAAACACTTGCATAGCTTAGATTTTTCCCTTAATTCTGTTGCTTAGGTAAGTGAGGCTTGAAGAGCAGATGTCACCTTTGTTGCTGTACTGAGCTGGCACTGTTGGCCTGTGGAGTTGCTGATGGTGTGGTTTGTTGCAGGGGAGAGGCTGGTGGTGGTGGAAATGCAGTGCGAGAGGCTCCGCATGTTGTACCGCGACTGTGCTCGGCCTCCCCCTCCTCCCCTGCAGGCTGACAGGAGGCAGGTGAGCACAGAGCCCTCTGCCTCTGCACATCATCCTGGGGTGGAGCCAGACTGCTTGGATTCTGATTTAAACATTGCATTTAAGGGGAATTTCTGGGATGGGGTTTGTTGGGGTGCTTGTATTAAATGTGCACCTCAAAGAGGGATTGGATTGCAGTAATGGAGAGAATAAACTGCTCTGTGTTTGCAGCCCAAAGAAATCACGTGGAGCCCTTCCAGAGTGTTCCCCCCAGTAAGAGCCTGTATGTTCTCCTCACACCTGGCAGCTGTGACATTCCTGGCTGATCCCAGTGCAGGAGGGGGACTCCCCAGGGGCACCTTTATTTATGCCACCTCCCCAGTTCCTGTGCAGGTGAGAACTCAGCTCCAGAGCAGTTTGTCAGTGAATATTCCACAAAGAAAAAGAATTTTCCTTTTTCACATACATTCTGTAGGTATTTTTAAAATATTTTTAAAAAACTATGATTTAAAAAAATATTCTTTTATTTCTAGGCACCATCATTCTACTGGGAAATTGAAGTAGTTTCCTATGGAGATACAGATGATGACACTGGACCAATAGTTTCATTTGGATTTGCCACAGAAGCTGAAAAACGGGATGGTGCTTGGACAAACCCAGTGGGCACCTGCCTCTTTCACAAGTATGTTGGAGATTCATGATCAAAAATCATGGCCTTGATTTTGTAAGCAAATAGAGGAGTCCTGTGAACACAGAGTAGGCAACACGTGTTTTAATTGAACTGTTGAAATGATGAACTAAAATACCTTGCAAAATAAGGAGAGTTGAGTTGCCTTTTTAGTATCCACAGCTGGCAGTGAGTTGTAATCCTGATTTGTTTCAGTGCTCTGTTTAATTCTCCTTGTGTTGCTCCTCAGCAATGGAAGAGCAGTGCATTACAATGGCTCCAGCCTGCTGCAGTGGAAGAGTGTCAGACTGGATGTGACTCTTTCTCCTGGTATGTCAGAGTTTAGCAAGAACACTTCTCTGATAACTCAGGGAACCCTCTAAATGTCAGGAAAACTGGGGCTGAGAAAATGGAATGAATCCTTCTTTTTGTATTTTTCTCTAGGTGATGTAGCAGGAATTGGCTGGGAAAGAACAGAAGGAACTCCTCCTCCTCCAGGGCAGCCAGCGAAGGGCAGAGTTTATTTCACATATTGTGGGCAGAGACTTGGGCCATACCTGGAAGATGTCTCTGGTGGAATGTGGCCGGTTGTGCACATTCAGAAAAAGGCAAGTTTGTAACACAAATATGTTATTTCAAATACCTCCAGAAATTAAAAAAATATTATATAAAGTATTGAGCCTGCTCAAGTACCTATAAAAAATAATCATAGAGTAATCTGAGTTGGAAGGGACCCACAAGGATCATTGAGTCCAGCTCTGAAGGGAATGGCCCATATTGGGGTCAAACTCACAACCTCATCATTTTTACCCTTCTCCAGTTGGGTGGAGGGTATTCCAGCAGCCTTCCCAGGTGCATTCTGTCATCGTTTGGAATTTGTTGTGCCCATTAGGTCACTAATATGCAGCTGGCCTGAGACATGCTGTTACTCTGTACCAGCAGCCCCTCTCTGTTGGTTTTCTCTCCCATCACTGACTTTCCTCAAAGCCTCCCAGCTTGGAAGGCAGAAAAAAGGCAACTCCAAAGTGTGCATTGAGCAGCTTAAAGCTCTCCCTGAGAGCTGGGAGATGGCTGAGGTTTATTTGGTGAGGATCAGACCAAGCCAGAGCTTCCTCTGATGCTTTGCTGTGCCTTTTCCTGCAGAACACCAAGGTCCGGGCTAACTTCGGCTCCCGGCAGTTTGCCTTTGCCGAGGGCCAGGCCCACCGGAACGCCGCCGACCTGTGCATCGACCTGGCCGAGGAGATCAGTGCCAACTTCGAGGCCTTGCCCTTTGCCATGGCCTCTGACAGTGACAATGATGCTGGCACCAGCACAGCCTCTGACCCTGGCACCCACGGGCCCCCCTGCAGAATCGCCGCCGTCGCCACCGCTCAGCAACGTAATGTCATCATTCCTATTTCCTTCTCTTTCAGCAGGAATTACAGGCAATTAGACAGGATTTAAGCCCAGCCTGGAGCTGCCTGTTTCAGCCCTGTCAAATCTATGCTTATCTGATTTTGCACAAGGCAATTAAAAAATTGTTCTTTGCTCTTCTGTTACGGATGCACAAATTGTCCTTAATTAACACAGCTACAATGAGAAATGATCTCATTAGGGCTTGGAATACAATGGGATGTTATGGTTGATTGGATCAGCCAATTGGTTGTGCTGTGTCAAAAGACATTACATTCCCACTGACTGATTGCAAGCCATGGAATGCTGTGTATCTCAAATTTCATGGAAGATTTTTGTGTGCATTCTGATCTCATTACCTCCATGTGTTTGTTGCAGAATATGACAGTGACACCTCTTGCCACTATAAAATGGAGCTGAGCTATGAGAACTTCATCACCTCAGGCCCTGACCCCCACCCCCCTCCTATTGCAGATGATGAAAGTGATGATGATGATGACGATGATATTCCCCGGGTGAGCAATGGGGCAAACTGCCCCTGTCACTTAGACACTAAAACCCCATCTTGGGATTTAGATTTTTAAATTTGGTCACACAAGAGTTTTTCCCTGCTTCCCTAACAAAAATACAGCTGCTGTTAACTTCTTTTTTCTGGTGGTCTTGTCCTTGCAGGAGGATCACTATGCCCTCTTGGTTAAAGCCTGGGAAACCAAAGTTTTCCCTACAATTAGGAGAAGATTCCGTAACGAGGCTGAAAGGAAGTCTGGGCTGGATCAGATTAAAGGAGCTCTACAGTTAGGTATGGCTCTATTTCTTGCCATGCTCCTTGGTTTATAGGATGTACAGGAAGTGTGAGATAACACCTGTGTTTCTTTCACATTTTACTGTAGTCAGGACTAGAAAATTTAAATTAAAAAAAAATCACTTGCTGTTTCTAGTGCTTAGAATTTGATTTGGGGTCAGAATTTCTCTTTAACATTTTTACTTAAGTTGGACTATTTAAATAGGGGAAGATACTTTGGAAATAGTGGCAGAATTTGTTGTGATGTGGATACAGAAATACTTGGGAATAATAGTTTTCGAGCTAAATACATACATGCATTTTCTGTCTGTAACTATATCGAGGCAAAACTTTTGAGGAACATATTAATGAGGGAAGATTTGTAAATGGATGCAGGTCTGGCAGGAAAACCTGTTTGTGGGAAAGTCATAGTAAGAGTGAAATGGTAATTCTGAGCCCTGATGAGAAGCTCAGGAAAAGCTCTTTTTATCAACCTGAGTGAAAGGATATTTAAGCGATAACTCAACTGCTTGGGATCTTAATAGGAACTAATTACAAGTGGCTGGGGAAAATAACTTGCACTCCTTTGTGCTTTTCAGGAATGGTTGACATAGCAAGACAAACTGTGGAGTTCCTGTATGAGGAAAATGGTGGAATCCCAAGGGACCTGTACCTTCCCACCATTGAGGACATCAAAGATGAAGCCAACAAATTCACAATCGATAAAGTCCGGAAAGGTAAGGTCAGCAAAAAGCATCCTGGGGGAAAAAGAAAACCCCAGGGGCTCCAGAGCTTGGGATCTGATGGAGAAACTGGGAGTCAGAGGAAGTGATGAACTGTGTCGTCCCTTTGTGGGCAGGTCTGACAGTGGTGACGCGCTCCCCTGACAGCAACAACGTCCCCAGCACGGCTGTGGGAACAGCTCTACCCAAGTTTGCCATTCGGGGGATGCTGAAGACTTTTGGCCTTCATGGTGTAGTGCTGGATGTTGATTCAGTGAGTAAAGTTACACTGGGGGGGCTTTTCATGGAGCAGCATCACCCACCTGGGAGCAAACGCTTGGAATGCTGAGTTGGAGCTCTCTGGGGAGGGGAAAGGTGTTGTTCTCGTGATTGTGTTTATTGACAGTGTTGGGTTTGGGGTTGCAGGTTAATGAACTGGTACAAGTGGAGACCTATCTGCGGAGTGAGGGGGTTCTGGTCAGGTACTGGTATCCCATTGACATGTTGGAAAGGCCACCTGCAGGATACAGGAGGACTGCAACCAATGGGCTGGTCACCCTGGACAACACCAACATCCAAATCCACAGGTGAAACAGGAGATGTGGTTACAAGGCATTTGTATTGTCTGACTTGGGCTGCAGCATTTCCTGCAGCACAATTACCTGCTACAGCCTTGTTTTAAGCAGTGTAAACTTCTGAATTTTATGGTAGTTGTTGGATAAAGCTGACAAAGATTCAGTAAATTTTCTTGTTTTAATGGGTGTTTTAGGGTTTTTTTCATTTTTTGTGGGGTGTATTTTTTTTTTGTAATAAAGGAAACTGACTGTAATTGGGTTTTTAGAAAGATTTTATTTAGTCCTGTGAAAGTGGTTTTACACATGCTGGGTTATAACAGTACCTTCCTGTACGCTTCAGCTTCTTGTAGTCTCAGTCAGTTACTGTCTAAGAGCTCCAGAGCTCTTGGCTGATTTTGGATCTAATCCAGGTGCCCTAATTCAGTACCAGAACCAGATGGGCTGTCTTAAGTGAATAAGAAAGATTTGGCTTTATTTGAACCTTGCAAACAATGAGGTGTGTCTGGATTCAGGGACAGGTTTATTCTGAGTCTGGTGAAGGGTTTTCTGTTTGGTTTGTGTTCCCTAGGGAGCTGCTGAGGAGTGAAGCTGCCCTGGCCAAGCTCTACTGTCGGATGGCTCTGCTCAATATTTTTGCCCCCAAATCTCCCCACATGTTTACTCGGCTCTTCCACATTCCTGCCATCCGTGATATTACCCTGGAGCACCTCCAGCTGCTCTCCAACCAGCTGCTTGCACCACCTCTGCCTGGTAAACGCTCACTTTTGGCACAGCTCTTTTCAGGTTCAATAGTTGTCTGGGGACAAAAATTAATTCCTTTATATTTATTGATTAGTTGGTTAATAATGATGGTATTTAAGAAGTGTCTCAATGGACTCCTGATCTTAGTATAGGGTTCTAAACTGAAATTCTTGCTAGTAATTTCATTAGAAAAGTTCAAGAGAGTTCAGTGCCAAGATCCCACTCAGTGAGTTCCTGTCCCCTTGTCACCAGTGATCTGTTTATTGGGGAATGGGGGGAGTATCCATGTGGGATGCTCATAAAGATTATTAAAGTTCTGGATACTAAAACTAAATGCCAGTTGGGTCTCAGAGATTTAAAAATTCAACTTTCTTCGTTTCACAAAGTGGTTTGTCCTTTTCCTACTGGAATCACAGATCTGGTTAGAGAGTATTTGTGCTGAATCATGGAAAAGGATCTTTGGCTCATTCAAGTGAGTCTTGACAAAGACAATTATTGTGACAAAGCTCTTCTGCATGCAGAGAAATGAGTGTAATGTGCCTGGAGCATAAGGAGGAATTAGGAAGTTCTAAATATAGACTATTAATAATAGAAAGTGATTATTTGCTGTTGGAAAGAGTCCTGTTCCCTCCTTCAATTCTTTTGAAACTTGACTACCTCTAACAGATTGGAAATGATCCTCTTGCAGAGTACAGCACTACTTTGAATAGCTTTGAGAATTAAAGCTTTAATTTAGATTTTCTTCTTGAAAATTTGTCTAATTCAAGTCCTGCTAATATATACAGTCTCCAAACTGGCATTTCGGTGACTTGTCCACTCCTTTGGGATCTGCATTTGGCTTCTCCCCTCAGCTGCAGGATGACATGAGCAGCTCACGATTGATCTGATCCCTGTGTGGGCAAATCTTGAGAACAGATGAAGCTGCTTTAATCTGGTCACTCCTCTTTGTTGTAATTTTTGCAGTAAATTGGAGTGTGCCTGCCCTTCACCTAGGGAACAGAGCAGGCAGGGGGATCCCACAGCTCTGTGTTTCTTTGCCAGACCCCACCAGGGGCTGGGCTGAGGCAGGAGAAGAGCTCAGCTGCCATTTAGAAGGGCATCACATTCACAGCCAACTGGGACAGGGCTGCCAGTCCTAGTCCTGGGCGGATCCCTTCTCCTCCTGACCATTGGGAGAATTTCCCACTTGAAAACAGAGGCTTATAATCTTCCAAGGGATTTAAAACTTCCTTCCACTGAGTATTTCACAGGTTACCTGACCATGTTGAAGTGATGTCCAAATTTGTGATCTCTTCCTTGTTATTCCAGATGGAACAATCAGTTCAAGCTCTATCCTTCTGGCCCAGTCCCTGCAGCACTGCATCCATTCCCAGACCTGTGCTGCCACAGACCTCTTCTACCAGGGCAATTCCCAGGCCATCAGGGAATGGCTCACCGTGGCCATTACTCGGACCCTGCATCAAGGGGAGGAGAGTCTGTTGGACCTCACGAAACAGATCTGCTCCTTTTTGCAGGTGAAATACTCAGTCATGTTTCATGAGCGCTGTTGGGTTTCTGTCCAAGGAGCCCTTGCTTTATTTGTGATTCTAATTCCCACAATACTGTTTCTCTGGCTGGATTAAATTCCTGTTCTGATAGTGGACACTCTGAAAACACAAACTCTGGATCGTGCTAAAATGAAGAGCCTTGTGCTCTTGTTATTTACAATGCTGCATTTTATTTAAATAAAGAAGAGGGACGTGGTTTATTGCTGTTCAGGATCCTTCATTATGAAATATTCTGTTGCAGGCAGCACCAGAACAGTTTCCTGCTGAAGAATTCCCAATTTCTGAATCTAAAGTCAATATGGATGTTAACTTCCCTGGGGCTGCGTTTGTCATTGTGTCCTGTAAGGAAAGTCAGTCTGGATTCCGCAAAGAGTAAGTCAAGAGTGGCAAAGGTTAGGGAAGTGTCACTGAGCCTGTGAACCCTGAGGATGTAGTTCCTTAATTTTTTTAGATTTTTAGCATTATTCTGCGTAGTGGGATGGGCAGAGCAGAGTGGTGGGATGGACACAGCAAAGCGTTTCATCCTCCTGTGGTGGGTCGGGGTTTTTGGAACTGGTTAAGGGTCTAACCAGCCCGTCCCTGCTCCTTCCTCAGCTCCTCCCTGTACAAAGCCCCCTGGGCTCGGGTGCTGGTCTATGGGCTGGGGCACAAGGTGAAGAGGAACGGGCAGCTGAACCTCATCGAGGCCGTATGTTACCCCCGCGACGCCTCCCCGACCAACACGGGGCTCACGCCGCCCCCCACCACCAACCAGTACCCAGCTGTCATCACCCCCACAGACAAGGTCCACATCAAACTAGGTAAAAAATAACAGCAACATTACATACAGTTAAACCCCCTTTCTAAGTGTATTCTCAGCAGGATCCTTCACTGTTTCTGTAGCACCTTCCTGTTTTGACACCAGTCCTGCTGACGGTTATGGCAGGATTTTTGTCCAAGGCAGAAATTTGCAATCATTCTTAACCAAAAATCTTGTTTTTTATAAACACTGGGAACCATCTGACTCTAATCTTTCTTAGTTCTGTTAAATTCATCAGGATCTGCTTTTTTTTCCTTTGATTTTTGTTTATCAGGCAGTGTTTTTATTCAAAATATTTTATTTTTAGTTTACCAATACTTAGAGTCTTGATAAGTATTTTCTTTGGCCTTCTAGGAGTGTCTCCTCCTCCTGGAGCTGTGTTGGTCTTGCATTCCCTTCCCCTGGAATTCCCCCTGGCAATGGCATTCACAGAACAGCTCTTAACCTGGAAATTAGAAGATGGGGATGGGAAATCGGAAGATGAACTGGACACTATTCCTGCTTCAGTTCTCCTGCAGGTAGTGGAATTTTTAGGTGAGTATCCAGTATTTCCTTAGTAACGAGCACCAACAATGTGCTGGCTCAGGTGAAGAGTTTAGGAAATAAAAATTATAGCTGTAATTTTCTGAGCTCTTGAACTATATTAAAACTTCCTTCAAATTCCAGAAATTTTCTGTTGGTTGCACTTCCTGGAAAACCCTTCCTGTCTTTCTTCCTGTAGATACAGAGCCATTGAAATGAGCTTTTGTTGTGCTTTTTGAATGTCACTTTGGCAGCTCCTGTTATAAAGCAGTGAAACACTGACTCCATGTCTTGCCTCCCTCACACAGGGAACTTCCTCTGGACAACCGACATGGCAGCGTGTGTGAAGGAATTAATATTTCACCTCCTGGCTGAGCTGCTCCGCAAAATTCACACCCTGGAGCAGAAGAAGAATCCAGCAGGATTGTCCTCCTCCATTGCCCTGCAGCTCAACCCCTGCCTGGCCATGCTCATGGCCCTGCAGTCAGAGCTGCACAAGCTCTATGATGAGGAAACCCAAAACTGGGTGTCTGGCAATGCCTGTGGTGGTTCTGGGGTTGGAGTGGCCGACCAGGGAAGGTTCTCCACGTACTTCCATGCCCTCATGGAAGTTTGCCTGGCTGTAGCAGAAGTAACCTTGCCCATCAACATGAGCGTGCCAGCCAATGTGATATCCTCCACAAGTGCCCCAAATCTCAGTGACTCCTCATCCTCATCTTCATCCTCTCCAGGACAGACCCCGCAGAGCCCAAGCTTGCTGTCCAAGAGGAAAAAGGTGAAAATGAAGCGGGAGAAGACATCGTCCTCAGGGAAAAGGGCTTCGTCCAGGGCAGCCGAGACGGACGCCGCGCTCCTCAGCATCGGGGGCAGCAAACCCGAGGACATGCTGTGGTTCCACAGGGCCCTGACCCTGCTCATCATACTCAGACACCTGACCAGGAAGGATCCCCAGGGGCTGGGGGTGACCAACGACGCCGTGGCCGATGCCTGCCAGGCTCTGGTGGGTCCCACTGCCCACAGCCGCCTGCTGGTCATCTCTGGCATCCCCACCCACCTGGAGGAGCCCACTGTCAGGAATGCCATCAGGAAGGCCTGCAATGCCCACGGGGGAGTCTTCAAAGATGAGATCTACATCCCTCTGCAGGAGGAGGATCCTAAAAAAATCAAGGACAAAGCGGAAGGGGGCGAGTGCAGAACTGAGCTGGAGAAACCGACGGTTTCCAGCAGCGCAGACAGTCTGGACATCAGCAGCTCCAGCAGTGTCACCCCTGCCATGAGCGTCAGTGCCTCAGCATCCACCAGCCAGGCTTCCCTCTGCAGCTCCCAGGGCATATCCCGCACTGTCAGCGACATCTCTGTGGACCAGTTCCAAGCAGGGCTGGAGCTAGCCATCCCACCAGGATTGCTGGAGCAGCCACACGTTGTTTCCAGCCAGGAAAGTTTGGATCTCTCCCACTGCAGCACTGGAAGCCTGGGCAGCCTGGGCAGCCTCGGGGAGCCCCTGGACAACGTGGAGACGGCGTCAGTGTCGGACGTGGGGTCCATGTACACCGTCACCTCCCTGGACAACCAGCCCCTGCTGGCACGGCCCATCAAGGGCTTTGCTGTGGTGGAGGTAATGCCTTCCCACAGGAGAGGGGTCAGGGTGCTCTGGGAGAGGGAGCTCTCACTCTGGGAACTGGTTTCTGGGTGCAGGATAAATGTCTGTCACGGAGCACATGAGACCAGGGACGCTGGGAGTTCTCAGCTTGGACAGGATGGCTGAGGAACGTGGAATTTCCTTCTCCACTGACTTTCTCTCCACCATCCACAGTGTTGGAAACAATCCCTGTCTCAGAGGGGATGTGGTAGTGGAGTTACCAAGCACTAGTTTTAGGGAAGGAAGGAAGAACTCCTGCATGTTGTAGAGCTTGTTGTCACAAGGTGTTGCAGAAGCCAAGAGCATAAATTAATTCCAAAGGGATTATGTTCCTGGAGGTTATGCAAATTGGTGGCTGTTAAGCACAGCAGCCAATGCAGCTTTCAACTCAGGAAATCTTTAAACTGCTTATTTCAGGAGGCTGGGAGAATATTAAAGGGAAAGATTTATTTTATTCATTTCCTTTCATGTCAAAGATTTGCTACTGGCCATTGCCGAGATGAATTTAGAGATTGGTGCCCTTTTGATTTGACCCACAAGTCAATTATTTAATGTTTAATGGCCACATTTGCACATAATTTGAACCATTTATGGATTTTCTAGAAAGCTGCTTTAGGAGAGATGATAAATTTTGTTGATGTCTGGCTCCAAATGAATTTTTTTAAAAGCATTGTGGGTGGTTGCCTTCAATGCCGGATCACTCCAGGGGTTCAGAAACCTTCTCTGTCCTTCCACCAATTCCATGCTGCAGATTTATCAGGAGCTTCCAAAAGCACAGCCATTCCTGACAGCCTGGGAATGCAGGGATGTTTGTGTATGGTCTGGGATTGTATCAGTTTCCCTTTTAGAGGAAAATCAGCCTGTTCAGATGGAAACTGCAGTTGCTATTCTTGAGCTGTTAATTGACATGAAGTTGAAATAACTCATTAAGTGTGAAGAGAAAATTGTCAGAGTGTTCACATGGAAACCACTCCGAGTCTGGAGCTGCTCTGGGGGTGCTGTACAGTGGTTATTTTGGGAATTTGAGGAAGTTACTGTTCCTCTTCCCAGTCTGTGCAGCTGAGGCTTCAAGGCCTGTGCTAACTGAGATTTTTCTGAGTGGAGAATTGAAGGAAGAAGAGCAGAGTTAGAAATAATGATAAGTCACCTGTCTGACACCATCAGCTGCTTCATGTTTCCAAGGGTTGTCTCCAGACTAAGACATGGAATAGCTGTTTCCGGCTGTGCCTGAGGAACTCCCAGCACAGGGATTTCAGTAGCAGATGATCTTAGGTGGCTTTTGAGGCTGAACCTGAATTTTGGTATCAAATTATTGCTGTAGAAGCCTTAGAAGAGATGCAGCATTGATGGTCTCTGTGGGGAGGGGAGAAAGCTTAGAACCCAAAGCCATATAAATGGAGGTTAATTTGTGTGCTCAGAATTCCTGGTGACTGATTTCATTGTTTGGACAGATAAGATCCAAAGCCAAAATAGAGAAAATCCGAGCCAGCCTGTTCAACAGCAGTGACCTCATCGGCCTGTCCAGCCTGGATGGGGAAGATGAGCTGATGGAGATGTCAACTGAGGAGATTTTAACTGTGTCTACTGTAAACCAGAGTTTATTTGACACCCAAGGGAGCCCAGCACTAGAAGATTATTTCAATGATAAGTCAATAAAAGGTATGTGGTTTCATAGGGGCAAATGCCTCACTTGTATTCAGCATTTTTTGGGACATGCAGGGCTCAGGTTCTTCTTGGCTCAGTGTCACTAACTGAGGGGTGACAGGAATTCTGAAGCAAGTTCTTCCCTCCAGCAGTTATTTCCAATCAGAATGTGGCTCAGCTGTCCTCACAGCAAGTCAAATAATAAATTAAAATAAATAGACAACAAAACCCCTCAAAAAAACTACTCATCAACCCCAAAAACTACTGATTGAGTTGTTTAGGGACTTTGAGGAAATAATCACTGTGATAATTTATTACTGTTTGGCACAGCAGAATTTAAGGCAGCAACTGCTCAAGTGGAACAAGCAGTAATTTATATTCTCTACCAGCAAGAAAGTTGTACAGACCCTAAAACAGCTGGAACAGGCCAGAATTCTGAATCAGGGGAAGGAAATACTTGGAGGAAGTTCAGTTGCCTGCTAGTTCAATTGTTGAGTGTTGGTGTCTGTCTTCACCACATCGTTCTTATTCTGGCATCATAAATAATCCACTTCTTTCATTCCCACTACAGTCACTCTAATACCAGTTACAGTGTGTGGCCAAAACAGGAGAAGGCTTTCAGTTTTCTGCCATAAATGGGGTGCAGAAGGGACAGGTTTTCCACTACAAAAGTGTTTTTTCCACTACGAAAGTGGGGGTTTTTCACTACAAAGCTAATTTTTTTTCACTACAAAGGCAATTTTCTATCTCAAAACAAATGCCATGTGATAAAATATTTTATCTGAATGCTAAATATATATTCACATTTGAAATTCTGATCAGTTTTGATGGTATTTTGTCCCATGTTGCTGGTTTTTCCTGATTAGGTGAGAAGTTGGTGCCGGGTGCTCGGGAAGTCCTCACTGAAATATTTAAAAGCTGTGTCCATTCTGAGCAAATGCTGAGCCTGACCCCAGCCAAGCCCATCAAGGTTGCTGACATTTACCTCAGCAAAGAGCAGATCAATTCCCAAACTCCTGGGAATCTCCTCCACATCTTCTTCACCAACGTCCGCCCGCCCAAGAAGGTGCTGGAGGACCAGCTCACGCAGGTAGTGCTTGGAAAACTCTTCCCACCCTCTTTCTGTATTCCCTGGGAGGCACTGGGTAATCATTCCCTTTCTGTGTTGGAAGATTTTAAGGAAATATGGGGTTCCCAAGCCCAAATTTGACAAGAGCAAGTACAACAAGGCGGGCAAGGAGCAGCACCCAGTGAAGGTGGTGAGCACCAAGCGCCCGGTCACCAAACCCCCTGCCAAGGAGAAGTCCATGCTCAACAGTGTCAGGTGAGTGTCTGCAGCCTTTGGGAACTTGTGCAGTGCTGGATTTCTCTGTAGAAATCCAGAGTTTTGTCCCCCACCCCCTCTCTGGTTTGCCATGTGTTGGTTGGAAGAGGGAAGTGGGACTTTGAGGTTGTAAAAGGCCTTCAAGGAATGTTTTGGGTTCTTGAAGCCTTGAGTCAAGGCCAGGTTGGAGCAGCCTGGTCTGGTGGAAGGTGTCCCTGCCTTTTGTAGGGGCTAGGACTGGATGAGCTTTAAGGTCCTTCCAACCCAACCCATTCTGGGATTCTGTGAACAGATGAAAGAAAACTTTGATTCCAATATTCACTTTGTCCCTCAGCCGAACAGCCTTAAGTGAAAAGAAACCTACTGTGAAGCCAAAATCTCCTGAGAAGAGCAAACCTGAAGAGAAGGACCCTGAAAAGTCTCCCACAAAGAAACAGGAAGGTAGGAGCTGGAGAGAATTTGTTACAGTTTTACATCATAGAAAAGAAATAACATTTTTTATTGCCATGTTTGTCATGATAAATTTGGTTTTATTTTTTTTAACAAAGTTTATTTTTTCAAATAGTGATTTTAGGAAATTATGGGCATGAACCAGTTGGTTGTAATGGTATTTCTCAATTTATGTTGGAAAATTCTTAAGTGACAAGAGGAAAATTGAATGAAAGAGGAGCTTCAGATACCTCCTAAGTGAATCCATGGAGGAGACAGCACAGCTCTGCCATGACAGGGGTTATGCTTGGAATTTTTCTCCAGTCAGGTGAAGGAGTGAATAGAGATGAGTTTGGATTCTGCTCTTCCCTGTAGGAAGTGCCAGGTTAGTTCATAAAAAGGGAATTTGAGCATTCAGCCAAGTGTAGCTCCTTGATACCTGGTTAGATGGAGTTATTTCAGAGGGGAGTGAGGAATTTGTGTCCTTGAGAGGAGGGAACCAGTGCCATTGACTGAGGGCCAGGTTGGACGTGGCAGTGTGCTGGTTGGAACTACCCTGGAAACGATCCACAGTGAGATGGGAGAGCCAGGACAAAGCTGGGAGGCACCTCCTTGTCCTGGGTGGGCTGTGAACTTGGGAGCAGGTCATTAATTCCCTGCTGGTTGTGTCTCTGCTGTCAGTTCCTGAGGAGAAGTACCTGACCCTGGAGGGGTTTCACAGGTTCGTGGTGGATCGCTCCAAGCAGGACATCCGCAGTGTGTGGAGAGCCATCCTCTCCTGCGGCTACGACCTGCACTTTGAAAGGTAAACTCTGCACATCTTCTTCTAAAGGTGGTTGAAAAAACCCTGGATCCAAAGCTCCAAGTAGCTTTAACGCTCTAAATTTCCATCCATGGCTGCAAGGCCTGTAGAGAAAGTTGGTTATTTTCTCAAAAGAGGGTTTGAAAGGTCTTCTGTGCTGTCCAAATGCAGGTTCCTAACTTCTTGTAGCAGAGGCAACAAAAGCAGGTGCCACAATGTCCTTTATGGCTTCCAAACTGCATAATAAATTCTCCTGATGAGAACTGTAGCTCCAGCTGTCTCTGGTTTCTTTCCACAACCAGTGCACTGGGTAATTGTTTAACTGGCAGGTTCCTAGTGGGTCAGAAATGTTGTAGAAGAGAGAACAGTTCATTTCTTCTTAATCTTGTACAGGAAGAAAGTCCCTTATATGAATTCTCCTTATCTCCCTGTGTCAGGCCACAAGCTAATTGCCACATCTCCTCCCTCCATATCTCCTTCAGAGGAGATAGAGCACTAAGTGAGCTTAATAGGTGGCTCCTTTTTTCCTAATTATTTAATCACAGTGAAGAAAAAAATGGATGATAAATCAGTTCTTGCTTTCAGCTGGAATTTTTGTAAGGAAACAGCTCTGCTTAAGAAAAGGGGAGAGAAGAGCACAGCACCAGCAGCTCCTACAACACATGTGGTGGTACAAATGCTCTTGGTGAGCAGTTTTGAGCTCTGGTTTTCCTGCTCTTCCTCCAGGTGTGCCTGCATCGATGCCAGACATGCCCAGAAAGCGTCCCGTAAGTGGAGCCTGGAGATGGATGTGGCCCTTGTCCAGTACATCAACAGGCTGTGCCGTCACCTGGCCATCACCCCGGCCCGGCTCCACCCCCACGAGGTGTATCTGGACCCAGCTGATGCTGCAGATCCCAGGATTTCCTGTCTTCTGAGTATGTAGGGCTTGTTTGTAGAGGCTTTTCCCAGTACAAGAGCTGGGAGTGCTCCCGAAGGACCCGGCTGTCCTTGGGTGGAGAGGATGTTCCTTTGGAGTTTGGAGCCTTGGTGGGATGAGGGGACACTGAGGCTGGGTCTGCTCTCCTTGGGTGTGCTTGGGCTGTTAGGAATGTGCTGCACCTGCTCTCTGCTCTACAAGCTGAATTCCTAGATCAGGCTGGAGCAGGAAATACCTGGTGAGTTTGGCTGGATGGATTTCCATTCTGGACTAGGCAGACTTTCATCACTTAAATCCTGTTCTAAGCACCAAGTCCCTTTAAAAGGGGCTCCACATAATGCAAATTCAGGGATGAAAGATCCTGCACTTGAACATCAAAGTGTCCAGATCCAAGAAGCAACATCACAGATCAAGGCTAGTTTTGCCCCCTCAGTGCAGGGACCAGAGAGGCTGCTTTAGAAGGAGCTTGGAAGTAGGTGTGGAGTGTCTTTCCCCCCCTGACTGGCTGTCCCCCACCCCAGGTGTCCCCGTGGAGAGCCTGCGCCTGCGCTTTGCTCTGCTCCAGTCCCTCAACACGACCCTGGAGACGTTTTTCCTGCCGCTGGTGGAGCTGCGGCAGACGGAGATGTACGGGAACAGCATCGCTGCCCTGCTGCAGGAGGCCAAAGGTGCTGGGCTGGGGGGAGTTACACACACCCAGGGCAGCTTTTCTTCATCTGGGTTTGAGTTTTTAAGGAGAGCAGGGAGATCTTGCAGTTAACTTGTTCCACACTGTGCACCTCGACCCGTCTTCTGTGTCTGTCTTCAGATATTCCTTTATCTTGGGAGTATCCCTAAATTAAAATCCTTACCAACAAGCAGCACATCAGGTGAAAGTCCCAGGACTTGGTCACTGAAGTTGTAGAATTAGTGAGATCAAGAGAATGCTTATTGTACATCAGCATTTCAAGTAGTTTTTATAGCCTTGATTAGACAACAAACAGACAAAGATTTGGGTCATTGCACTAAATTTGTCTTCTGAAGATGATACAGAATTCACCAGAGGTGTCAGTGTAATTAAGGAGGTTTTTATATTGGCCCAGCTGGATGAAAACCTTGAAAACCAGCATGAGGATGTGAGGAATGTTCTGGGGTTTCTCTTTATGGAGATATTAGATAAATTTTTGAGGCAGTGTCACAGCACTGGTTTTTTATCATATTTTCTTGCCTGTAGCTCTACTGTCAAAACATCTCAGATTTCTCAAAACTATCTGCAAAATGTTTCTATTTACAGAGATTGTGGTGGAGTTGCTGGGATCTATTTCTAGAGCATTGGAATTGTGTTCCTCAGTGTTCTGTCCCAGTGCACTTATTCCAGAAAGCATGAGTAACAAGTAGACCAGGTTGGACAGGGCTTGGAGCAACCTGGGCTGGTGGAAGGTGTCCTTGCCCGTGGCAGGGGGTGGAACTGGGTGATCTTGAAGGTCCTTCCAACCCAAACCAATCTGGAATCCTATGACATACTCTTTTAAAGAGTTGTGGATTAGCCACTAATGAAGGGGAAGTGATCGTTCTGCCCTTGTCCATTGGAGAATTTCACACAAGAAGGTTGTAGAAGGATAAATGAACTGCCCTGAAATGGTTTTGTTTATTCAGGTTTAATCTTTTACGACACAAAAGTCACTGTCATGAACAGAGTGCTCAATGCCACTGTGCAAAGAACTGCCGACCACGCCGCCCCAGAGATCACTCTGGATCCCCTGGAAATCGTGGGAGGTACGGGGAGCACAGATCCTTCTCAAACCCCACCCCAAGTCAGCCCTGCTTCCCCTGAGCTCTGGTGCTGGGGTGGCACAAAGCCCTGGGACCCTGGGGGTTTATTTTCCCTGTGTGTTTCCACAGGGGAGATCCGTTCCTCGGAGAATTCCTACTTCTGCCAGGCAGCTCGGCAGCTGGGCTGTGTGCCCTCCTCCCAGCTCTGTGTCAAACTGGCCAGTGGGGGGGACCCCACCTACGCCTTCAACATCCGCTTCACCGGCGAGGAGGTCCATGGCACCAGTGAGTCCCAGGGACAGCCCAGCTTTCCACTGGAATGTGCTCCTGTCACCCCCTTCGTGGGGTTTGGGGTCCTGCACGTGGAAAGAGTTGGAATCCCCTTCTGCATTTGGCTCTTTGTGGATTCTTGTGTGCACAGGGAAATAAGAAATGGCATCTCTGTCCCAAAGTGAGAGCCTGCTCCCACTGATGTGCAGGGCAGTCTGATCCCAGGAAATCCCAAGGAATTTGTGATGAAAATGAGTGATTTGACATTTTCCTCAGCCCTCTCGTGGCAGAGAGGCTGATGTGGGGGTTCTTTGTTTATTTGGAGCGCACGTGGATGTTTTTCTCTAAACAATGTAGGATGTTTTCTTGCTTACTAGTCAGATCCCTGGTTTCTGTCACTCCTTTTTCCTCACTATTTCTGTGCCTTATCCCTCCACTCGCAGATGCAGCCAAGCTGAAGTCAAAACAGATTTCATCCTTCTTCCTAAAGCTTCAGTCTTCTTCATTTTACCCAAATTCACATTAGTCCAGTGTCTCTGGAGGCAAGGCAGCACTCAGGAATTCAGCAAGAAACAAAGGCCTCTTTTCATTGTTTTCCTTATGTCCTTTCCAGGTGGATCTTTCCGTCACTTCCTTTGGCAAGTGTGCAAAGAGCTGCAGAGCTCCTCCCTCTCCCTGCTCCTGCTGTGCCCCAGCTCTGCTGTCAATAAGAACAAGGTGTGAGATCTCAGGGCCAAAAATGAGGTGGTTTTGTGGTTTTGGGTTTGAACAGGAGTGGAACATGTTTGAGTAGAGGGACAGAGAGAGGCAGGTTCCACAACCCAAGGAAGCTGGGAATACCTGTTGGGGAATCCCTGTTACACCTCACTTGGTGCAGCAGGTACTTGGAGAAGGAGCCAAGTCATTAAATTGTAGCAGAATTGAGAGTCCTGGTCAGAGTTCAGAGGGGATGGGGTTCAGTGGTTTGGTTCACCAGGAAGGTCAGTCACATTCCCGGCAGAGTAAGATGCTCCCCCCATGCTACTTAGTGCATATTTGGTGTCTTACTTTGTGCAGTGCGTGTTCTGTAGAAACAAGATAAAGCCAAAGAATTCTCAGTAGCTGAGGTATCATTCCTTCTTGGGAATATTCACCAGGTAGGAAACAGGTCATTCCCTCAGCCTAAAACCAGCTTCATAGCAAACCTGGCTCTGCAAAGCCAGGCTGTATTCCAGAAACATCCCACAACTAAAAGACTGAAGTATCAAAATACACAACTGTGGTGTTGATTTGATCATGGAGTGATAGTGAAGGGATGTGGTATCAGGGTGTAAATTCCAGACTCCTTCCCATGCTCAGCAGATCCTTCCGCAGCCAACAAACATTTATTCCCCAGCCCATTACCTCGTGGCTTCTCAGGGCTTTCAGTTGTTGACTCCTGCTCTGTGTTCCCTGTTTTTTCCAAAGGGGAAGTACATCCTGACTCCCAGCCCCATCACCTACGCCGAGGAGCAGCTGTTCCATTTCTTTGGGCAGCTCTTGGGAATTGCCATCCGAGCAGATGTTCCTCTGCCCCTGGACCTCCTGCCCTCCTTCTGGAAGACCCTGGTGGGAGAGCCCCTGGATCCTGATGTGGATCTGCAGGAAGCTGACATCCTCACCTACAACTATGTCAAAAAATTTGAAAATGTAAGTCCCATTTTTCCTCTTCCCTCCTTTCTTCTCAGGATTCCCCTGGCATGTTGCTCCAGCAGCAAGGAACTGCTGCCTGCCCTCAGTGGTGGTGGCTCCATGCTGCCAGGTGGTTTTCATGGGAGCATGGTCAGGAAGTGTTGGATTGTAGGATTTTACATCTTGTAACCTTGGAGAAGCTTCCCAGCCTCCCCTGCTTCCAGCACAGTGGAATTAAGGCTGCTGCAGTGTTTCCTGGGATGTGGAACTGCTAAGCCAGACCAAAGCAATTCCTGGATCCCACTGTCACAGTGAATTGTCTGTTGTGGTGACCCCTGGGATGAGTCACCATGTCCTTGTTCCCTGACAGATAAATGATGAGACAGAACTGGAAGCTCTTTGTGCAGAAATTGCTTCTCAACATCTGGCCATGGAGAGTCCAGACTGTCCCAACAAACCCTGCTGCAAGTTCACCTACCTGACCATGACAGGGGATGAGGTGGAGCTGTGTCCCAGAGGGAGGCACATCCCTGTGGGGTAAGGAACACTCCTGGGCAGGACTTGGCACTTTTGTGGCAAAGAACCACCTCTGGGATGGTTTCCGAAGCACCATGTTCTCCAGAGGTGCTCTTGGAACAAGCTGAGGGCTGGAGTGATCTGGGGGAGCTTTGTGGAAGGTTGGCAGGAACTTGGAATCACTGGTGCTGTTTGGTCCTGTGAGGAACAGTGAGGTGAGGAGAAGGGCTGGAATCAGCTCCAGGGAACACCCACAGGCAGTGTGGAAGCAGAGGAGGAAGCTGAGGAGAGTGGAATTAAACTGGGAAGCATTGGAATGCAAAGAGCTTATTCCTCACTCTGAATTGCTTAAAAGTGGGATCTCTCCATAAAATCCTTCTGTACATAACAGTGTGGGTTGGGGCACAAGGGCTTCTGCAGGAGCTCCTTCCTCACCCCGATCTGTGCCCCTGCAGGTGGGAGAACAAGGACGTGTATGCGGCCGCCATCCGGAGCCTGCGGCTGCGGGAGCTGCAGAGCCCCGAGTGCATGACTGCAGTGAGGGCTGGGCTGGGCTCCATCATCCCCCTGCAGCTCCTCACCACACTCACCCCCCTCGAGATGGAGCTCAGGACCTGTGGCCTTCCCTACATCAACCTGGAATTCCTCAAGGTGGGAAGAACGGCACAAACTCCCCCGCTGACACGGAAAGGAGGATCCTCCCGGTGTTGGGTGGATTGTTCTGCTTGGGGTGCAGCCAGGACACTCTCAGGGAACTCTGGGCTGTGCTTGGACACCCCTCTTTATCCCCAAAGAAGATTTTTAAGGTTTCACTGGCTTCAGAAATAACAGGAGTGGGGCTTGTCCCAGATAGATTTAAAATTTGACGTTAAAAAGCAAATTCCTTATTTCTATCTCCATTTGATTGATTTGTATTTCTTTAAAGTGTAGTGGGCAAGATTCCCAGAGGGAGAGAGGCAGGCAGCCATGGACATGTGCTTTCTCCTCCCTCAGGCACACACCATGTACCAGGTGGGACTGATGGAAACGGATCAGCACATCGAGTTCTTCTGGAGTGCCCTGGAGATGTTCACCCAGGAGGAGCTCTGCAAGTTCATCAAGTTTGCCTGTAACCAGGAGAGGATCCCCTTCACCTGCCCCTGCAAGGACGGGGGCCCCGACACCGCCCACGTCCCCCCATATCCCATGAAAATCGCCCCCCCCGACGGTGCTGCAGGTACAGGGAGGGCCTGGGGTATCCCGTCTCCAAAGGTTCCTCTCGTGGCACAGTTCCAGCTTTCAGTCCCCCTTTATGTAATTCAAGCTCATATTTAATGCAAAGTGACAAGAGAGTTGGGGAGGAATTTGTTTTTAAACTGTGCAAAAATAGGATTTAATTAAATTTGAACTATGGTTCAAGTGGAAGTTGTCCGTGGCAGGAGGGTGGAACTGGATGAGCTTTAAGGTCTTTCCCAAACCAAACCATTCTGGGATTCAATGATACTTAAAACTTTGCCTTCTAGAGACACCGAGAGACTTTAACATTTGTTCTTGTGCTTTGGGAAAAACATGCAATTGGGAAAACATGCACCTGAGGCCTGGAGAGGCACAGGAACACTTAAGATTCAAAAGATCCACACCAGGCAGGGATTTGATTTTGATGCCCCCACTAAGGGGTGTGGGAGAGGAACAGCTTTGGGACAACGAGGAGAAAAGTGTTGAGTGTCTTGCATCCCTTTCCCATTGCTTCTTCCACCCCTTCTGGTGCCTCTACCACCCCTTTCCCGTTGCCTCTTCAACCCCCTCCTGGTGCCTGTTCCCTGCAGGTTCCCCGGACTCGCGGTACATCCGTGTGGAGACGTGCATGTTCATGATCAAGCTCCCGCAATATTCCTCCCTGGAGATCATGCTGGAGAAGCTCCGATACGCCATCCACTACCGGGAGGACCCTCTGAGCGGCTGAGAGGAGCAGGGGGGTCCCCAGAGGTGCCTCTGCCGACGCTGGAAACCCTCCAGTTCCAATTCAACACCTCCCGGAACTCCGCCTGACGAGCTGGAGGTTAATTTATTTCCTGAACCTTGGTTCCCATTACAGTAATTCCCGGAAGACTTCCATTTTGTATTTGTAGACTTTGTGGTGGGCTGGTTCTTTTGCTGCCTTGTTTGTGGAATATTTGTAGGATAGTTTAGTAAAGACTGGTTTGTGTATAATTTAACCGGGAAAAACAAACCTTCCAACATGTACATTTCTAACTTTGTAATCCAGAATGAGCTTCCCTGTCAAACACAGCAGGGAGGGCCTTCCAAGGTCGGGAAGGCTCGTGGATCGCTCTCCCCTGAGGTATTTTTGAGTACAAAAATGGCAAGTTTGGGTGTGGGGAGGAATCACTGCACTGGCAGAGGAGAGCACGGGCACTGTTGTGTCAAGGGCAGGATTTGTGGCACTTTCTTGAGGTTTGGGGCAGGAACTTGGCTCCAAACTTCATGTCCACCTTTCCACCACTTTCTTTTGAATTTTTTAAAACTCTGAGCAAGCACATGGGGGCTGCCACTTAATTTGGGGGCTCAGCTCAACACTTTTGGGAAGATTTCTAACAGAACAGTGAAAGGGCCGTAATTCCATTGGGTTCTGCCCTTGATGTTCTTCAATGTCTGCTTTGCTTGGCAACAAATAATGGCTTGTCACTAAAATCCCAGCAGAACAAACTGGCTTCTCTCCAAAGGGTGTGAGATACCACAGTCCAACCTACGATGGGACTCGATCCCATTTATCCCAACGTGCGTCCCGAACAACCGGGGTGTGGTCAAACTCATTTTTGTACTCAAAAAATCTTCGATCTAAGAGCAAATTATCCTAAAAATGTGACACCCAGCAGGAGGACGAGGAAAGAAGATAAAGCTTCTGTTTTGTGTGGAAGGCCGGGAGCCGACTGCGGAGAGAGAACGACTCCACCTTTCTGAGACATGGTTTGGATGGTGCAGAGCAGCCCCTCAGGGGGTCTTGTCCCTCCCTGGTGTCAGCACTTCCCCAGTCCTGGGATTTCATGGATCACTTGGATCCCGAATTCTAAGGAAGAGACACCCTGGAATCAGCTTGTGCTGCAGGCTCGGAGCTGCCCGTGGTGAAGTGCCAGTGCTGAGCTGTACTGGGATGTTCCTGAGCTCCGGGAAGGTCTGGATGGGCTGGGACTGCACCTTCAGGCCCCCTGTGTCCACAACAGGGCTTGGCCTGTCCGTGCTCCTGGGAATCCCACTGTATTTATTGTATATTATTGTGAATATTGGGAACGGTGAGTGAGTGGGATGTGGGAGATACTGTGAGTCAGAGAACACCCCCCAGGCGTGGCTGTGTGTGAGTGAGGGATGTGTGTGCAGCTGTCGTAGGTAGTCGTTGGCATACGGAGTCTCCCAACCCGTGGTTAGGAAGCTGTTACCCTCCCATTGCATATTCCCCTTTCCAGGGAACACATCCATGTAGGAAGAATATTTACTCTCCAATCTTGTCCATTTCCTGGTAGAAGCGTTGATGTAGCTCAGAGTCCACTCGGAGAAAGCGCCAACACCTGGAGTTCACAAACAAGGGAAAACGAAGCCGAAGGAGCGGCTTGGAGCCGGTTTGTTCCCAAAAGGCGCCGTGGGGGAACGTGGGGAACTCCAGTTGAATGTCATGGCAGAGCTGTGGCCACAGGTCCGGTTGGGTCCCAATCCCCCACGTGGAGCCTGGAAAGCCCCATGGAAGGTTCCAGAGCTCGGAATGCCGACGTTTCCCAAGGCTCTGGTTCCAGCTGTGAGCAAGAAACTGCTGCTACTGTCTGTGCTCCTTGGGAGGGCACATCCGAGTGGAGCACACGTCAGACGTGCTGGAAAGTTACTTGATCCGTATTTATTGCAACGAATTATTTATGATTACAAACAACAAACTCTTTGTTGCTGCCGTTTGCACCTGGGAGTGTGAGCGGAGCTCCTTCTACAGGACAAATGTCACACCAAGAACCAACCTCCATCCACTTTGGTTTGGCCTGTAGAACAGGATGAGACCCACAGGAAAAGGAGTTGTGGGGTTTTTTGGCTTTTTTTTTTTTTTTTTTCTAATTTCATGCTCCTGGGAAGGAAGTGCTGCAGCCCCTGGGCTGCAGCTCAAATGGCCTTTTGATTAAAGCTTTTCTAATCATCCTTAATTCCTCGTGCTTTAAATGAACTCGACATTGTCTGTACTAGGCTTGTTTGTCAAAGCAAAGATTGGTTTGTGATGATTACTATTATTTTTTTTAATATATATTCATTCAGAATGTAAAATTATACTAAACATGGAAAAACTCTGGAGCTGGGTATTAGTTCTAGCTTGGTGTGTGTCCATCTCGGTTCCGTACACGGCATTAACCTGTAAGTGCTCTTGGCCATCGAGTGTACACCTGCATAAAGGAGATTCTTAACATCCCTCTGCACTTCTCGTGTCCTTCTTTGGGGCTGGAAGGAGGAAAAGCTGCTGCTGGAGCCACCTCAGGCACAGGAGTAGGAGGGTGAGAAAGGAAACTGCAGGTTCTCTCCTTAAATCCCACTTTTATGGGTGGTTTCTATTTCCTTGGAACAAAATGTAAGGATTTTGTACCAAAGGGAAGTGAGCACAGCCACTGCTGAGCTTTCTCCTGGAGACACTGGGATGTTCCTCATCCACAGGCTCAGTAATTGGTTATTTGTCATACTAACGATTTCTGACCCTGGGCATCTCATTATCCATCCCAACCCTCAGCTCCCATTCCCTGATCTTCCCAGGGAACACAGGCTTGGATGCCACCTGTTCTTAAATACCTTTATTCTACTTGTATAAATAAACACCTTTGGTGGGAGCACCTGTAAAATGTCTTTATTTTAGGAGGAAGAACCCTCTGGCCCTCGTTAATCTTTGGCTGCAGGATGGAGATGAGCCCTTGGAAACCATCCTGTCCAAAGGGTGAGTGGCTAATTAGCCCTGCTAATGCCATCTGCTGCACCCCCTAATTGTGCTCCAGCTCTTCCAGTACCACTTCCCAAAGCTCCAGGGATGGCAAGAGCAAAGGACACAGCCCCAGGGCAGGTGACAATGGAACAGGGCCTGGCACAAGGGGCAGGTGGGAGAGGCCCTCAGAGGGGGTTCCTGGAATAGATTTTTACTGCACAACATTTTGGAACACCATCAGAAAAACTTTATTCCAAAGAATTAAAAAGCCAGGGAAAATGCAGCAAGAAGTGAGCACTGACCCTCGGGCCTGCTCCCTGTGGGGCAGGGCCAGGGCTCCAACTGCTCCCTGAGGGGTGTCAGGACACGGCCTGGGAGCTCAGCCTGGCACAAATCCTGTCCCAGGGCACAGACCCCACGTGGGCCCGAGGCAGGACTCCATTTGCTGCCCTGGGGGGGCGAGCTCGAGGCCATCAGAGACCTAAAAAGCTCTCACATTAAAAATATAGTACTTAGAAAACTATCACTGCCTAAAAATTGAAATTCAAAGTAGGAATTAATTTGTGTTTGGACCAAGGCGGGGGAAAGAGCACAGGAACAGGGCCAAGAGCTCCATGTTTTCCATAAGTTTGGGCTCATTCCTCTGGGGATCCAGCAGCTGGGCTCTGGGCTTTTGCCTTAAGGGGGAAAAAAAAAGAAAAATCCTGTTTTCAAATATTACTTGATAAGAAGAAATTGCTAAAAAGCTCCCTGAAGCAGGAGGACTGTAAACTCCTTGTCCTGGAAAAACCATCCCATGGGGTAAGAGCCAGGCCCTGTCCTGCTTTCCCTGCCCCTCTGCCTCCCAGGAGGAGCACCTGGGGAGCTCTGGAGCAGCACCAGGAGCCTCAGGGAATGGGGATTTCCTGGGGGAGTCTCCAGCCCCTCCTGCAGCCTCACCTTGGAGTTCCTGCGCTGGACACGCCTGTCCTGCAGCCCCAAGCTCCTTCCTGCCGTGCTGGGGCTGTGGGGGAGAAACAGGGACACCTTCAGAGCAGGAATTCCCCCATTCCAGAGCTCCTGCTGCTGGATAAACACGGGGCAGCACAGCAGGGCCAGGGAGAGGATCTTGTGCTTCCCCTGAGCCCTGACAGGTATTTCTGTAACAGAAGCAGCTCCTGTGCTCAGGTGAGAGCACAGCCAAGTAAACCAGGTGTTATTCCATAGTTTATCCCAGTTTGTCCATGTGATTTTGAGGTAAACTAAATTTGCAGTTTGAAACTTACATAAGCACCAGCCAAATTCAATTGGAAAGCCTTTAAAAAGCCTTTCAGCCCCAAGAAATTGGAGGGGATGCAGCTGTGCAGCACAAGGAAAGGCAAAGGTGGTACCTTGGCTGGGCTGGAGAAGTCCTGGAGAAGTTGGAGGGGAAGATTTCTCCAGGGAGGTGTTGAGCATGTCTCACTCGGGGCGTTGTCCCCCCTGCAGCTTCTCCTGCCTCTCTGTCCTTGGCTCTGCTCTCACTTCCATTCCCCTTCCTGGGCTTCCCCCGGGCGTTGGGAGCATCACCAGCTCTCTGGGAACAGGACACCGGTGTATTCCTGGGATTGTTGGTCCCTCGGGAAGGGCAGCCCAGCCCCGTGTGCCGAGGAGGAACATCTCCTGCCAGGACAGGACATGGAGCTGAAGAGGAGCAGCAAAGACGAGAACTGGCCCCTCCCCTTCCATCCCCGGGCTGTGCCGTGCCCACACCTCGGTGGCTGCTCCGGGGCTCTGGCGATTCCCGGCGCTCCTCCCGGGCCGGGCGCAGGTCACACTGGTGCTGCAGCAGAACACACAGAGCACTGCTCAAATCCCACCTCAGCAGCTATTCCTGCCAAAACACCCCTTGGGAACGGTGAGGGGGAGGAGGGAATTGGTGTCGTGGAATCCCAGGAGGGTTTGGGGTGGAAAAGGGACCTTAAAGCTCTTCCAGTTCCATCCCCCGGCCATGGACAGGGCTGGGAGTGACCTGGGACAGTGGGAGGTGTCCCTGGCCAAGGCAGGGGGTGGGATGGGATGGGCTTTGAGGTCCCTCCAACCCAAACCATTTCAGGGTTCCATAACAACCTGTGAAATTTTATCAGGTCTCATTTCTATTAATACTGATTTTGCTGTTCCCGAGGAAAGGCCCAGGATAACCTCCCAGACTAGGGACTACGAAGAGCCACGAAACAGAGAATGAGCAAGCTCAGCATTTTCTCATCTTGTAACAGCAGCAGATTCCAGAGGACTCTTCCCTGTGCACTCCACTCTCAGATCTGTTCTCGACTTCCTCTCCCACCCACAGTTTCAGCCCTGTGCTCCTCTCCCCCCTCACTGAGTCACATCCAGGTTTCCACATCACTTTCTGTGCAAGTCAAACGTCTCAGTTGTGCAATTTCAGGCCCTTTTGTTTAGCTTTTGTTACAAGAGCTTTAAAATAATCTGGTATTTTTCAGCAAGAGCTTCAGCCTGGCACCACCCTCCAGCTGCACCCCAGGGAGTTGTTTAGGAAGCTCTGACACAAGGGACAGTTCTTTGAATTCCTGAAATGTGTCCCAAGAGCTCTCAGGACTCAGCACATCCTGGAACTGGATGTGACACCACAGATCCCACCTTGCCCAGTACCTGATGAAGGAAGAGAATCTCCTCTTCCAGTTGGATGCCACAGAATTCACATGGAATCATGATGTCTCCTTCTGCCTGGACAGCTTGGGGCTGAGATGAAGGGAGAGTCTTCCAGCTGTTGGATCCAAGAGCATCCAGATCCCCGTATTCCCAAGGATTTAGAGAGGAGCTTCTCTTACTGAACGAGGCAAAGGCACTTGCTGGGTTACACCCTGTCTGCAACACAAACAACAGGGAAAAATCACCCTTGCTGCTGAGTCAGGGGGACTCCAAACACCACTTTTCCTTGGCAAAGTTCTTCCAGTGTCACTGTGTCAAACACACCCTTCCCAGTGACAGGAACAGGGAAGTGTTTACTGCAAACCCCAGGGCAGGAGGGAGTCCCAAACCTGGTGAAGGATCAGCTCCTCAGCAGGGCAGAGCTCCTCACAGAACTCACAGGGCAACATGGTGATCTCCTGGTCTGCAAAGGAAAGGTTGTATCCTCTGTCCTGTGCAGTCTGGAAAGACTTCTCCTCGGAATTCCTGGGCCCCAGGCTCTGGTCTGTGCCAGGGACCAGAGCAAACACTGAGGAGAAGCTCCTCCAGTCCCACTCACTGACCTTCCCAGAGCAGGAACAGTGTTTTGGGGTCAGAGATCCATCAAATGGTCTTTTCCTGCCTCCACTGATCCCTTCAGTGCCACTTCTCCTCTTGGAACAAGCTGCTCTCCAGGCATCCCCCAGATCCTCCTTCCCACCCTGTTTAACTGCCACAAGAATGTTGTTCCCTCCCTGGTTGTTGGGCTCCCACCACAGCTTTTGTTTATCCTTCCCTTGCTTTGCTTTAGGAGGAATCCAAAGAGACTAATTTTGGCATTTTAAAACACCTGGATAATCTTTACCCTTCCCAATCCTATCTTCCCTTCTCCCTTCCCTCAAATTTAAGGGAACCCCCCCACCACAACACTTCTACTTACTTTTCCTGTGGTTTGAGGGGCTAAAAGACCCTGGAGAGTCACAGCAGAAGGTGTTTTCCTGCTGTGTCTCACTGAGATGAGCAGATGGCCTGGACTCTTTGGTGTGGTCATATTCCCAAAAGTCCCTGGGAATTCCAGCTGCAGTACTGTGGTGGGAATTATTCTCAGTCTGCAGGCTCAGAGCCAACACATAGTCTAACTCAGCATTCCACTCTTCAGGAAGGGAGAAATGAGGGATTTCACTTCTGTCCAGCTCTTCCAGCTCACCCCCTTCAAAAGAGAAATATTTGAAATTTGAGAGAACATTGAACCTGCCACCAGCACTTCCCTCTGGAACAGGACACTCCTGGAACTCAGCATTTCCAAGGACACCTGTCCCAAATTCAGGAGATGAATGAGAACAAACATCTTGGGTTTGTTTGTACCAAGCAAAAAAAAAAATAAAAAGGAGAAAAATAAGGAAGTTGTAACTCTTCCTCCAAAAGCTTGAACTGAGGCTTTCTGGGAGCTTTGGAGTCACTGAGGAACCTCCTGTGACTGCACTGAATGAGTTATTAACACCCTGCAGCCTCACCCCTCTTACAAGGCTGAATCACTCCAACTTTGTTTCTGCAGTAAATTGATAACAAATTCTTTTTGATGATATTCCAGCAGTAGGAATTACACTAGTACAGAAGAAACCCATGAAATTCCACAGTTACAAATTTTTCATGGCCTTTAAATTCCTTTTCTAGTAGGAAAAGCTGCACTGGAAGGAAAAGCAGGGATCCAGGAGCACAGACTGGGGTTCGGGATCCTGCAGTGGTCCACCCTGAGTGCCCCAGGATCCCTGAGTGCAGGGGAGGATCAGAGGGACATTACTAGGAATGTTACTGGGATGTTACTGGAAATGCACAGGATAGGAACTCACATCTCAGCTGCAACCTGGAGCTGCTTAAACACACATGGACAACATTCCAGTGAGCAAACGACTCCAGGTTCATTTTTAAACCAGGAATTTTGACACCAATGACCAGGCAGAGACACTGGGCTTGGAGCTCAGCACTGCAGTTGAACAGGATTACACCTTCCCAGCTCCACTCCAGGGCCTCTGCAGTGTTCAGTACTCACACAATTCCATAGAAATTCTGAAGTTTATTTCCAGAAATTACTGAAAAGTCTGTTTCAGCAAAGACGATTTAGATGATGGGCTGGTGTTGGTTGGGTTGTTAAGTTGGGTAAAAGGTTGGACTTGATCTCTACAGTCTTTTCCAACCTTGTTAATTCTGTGTGTGTAAAGTATTTTTTCCCAGAAAGCAATCCCAAGGAATTCCACACGGATCAGCTGCCCGAGTGCCAAAGCAGCAGCCAGTTCTTCCTCCTTTTCCCCTCACTTTGATCCCTCTGAGCTGCTCCTGCTCCTGTTTTCCCCCCCTTCAGGCACCTGCTCCGGGTGATTTCCTGGCTCCTCCCTCCTCCTCCCGGGCTCCCGGCGCCGTCTCCTCTCTCCCGCAGATCCCGGGGTGTTCCCTCAGGTCCCTCCGCAGGACGTTGCGGCCGCAGCCCGGGCAGGGCTCGGTCCTGGCCCCGCAGAACAGCTCGTGCTCCTCCAGTTTGTTGAAGGGCAGCTGGATGTCACAGAACTGGCACAGGACGGGGCGCAGGGGACATGCCGAGGCCTGGAAAACACACAGGGATCGCTCTTCCCCCCGGGCACAGCGGGAGGGAGGGGTTGGGGAGGCTTCTGTTTGTGGAGACAGACTGGAGCTCTCTAGCCACTCAAACAGGGGATTAAATCTGTAACTCCTGTTCAGGTCTGGGTTTGGAAGTTGGCTTTGAGATACTGACCTGAAATCCAAGGGCATTTCACCGAGTGAGGCTAAAAACCACCCCGGGGGGTGTTCTGTAGGGAACAGACTTACACCCCATTTGCTACCCAAGAACTGCTTGTAAATGTTCTTCACCCCACAATGAACCACAGGGAAGCTGCTCTTCAAAAAAGAGGGTAAAGCCAGATCAAATCCATGTTTAACGCCTCCAAAAGGGGTTAAAAATAAATAAAACACACATAACAACTGCAGATGTTGCAATTATAAAACACCATTATTTGCTTTACAAAGCTAAAAGCACCCCACACCAAGGGGCAGGATAAGCTACTGCCAGGGGTCAGGACTGGATAGATTTTCAAGGGAAATCCTTCTTCCCTCAGCAATGAGCAGGCTGAGGTGGCACTTGCAGAGCTGTGGCAGCAGCCAAGTGGATTCAGAACTCAGAAAATCCCACTGTGTCCCATTTTAGTTTGTTTTACAGGCTATTTTTAAAGCCCCTTTGGATATAACAAGTTATTAAAACCCACATATAATAAGGAGTTACTAAAACCCAGTGACTGCAGCAGAGGGAGAAACTTGAAATGGGAAAGGAACGACAGAAAATCAAGTTAATCATGTTTTGAAACAGCAATTTTTCATCTGAATCATTAATAAAGGCAAAAAATTACCAATTATCACAGAGATCTTGATATGAAGACCTTGAGTGGCTCCAGCACTATAAGGGATTTTCCAGCCCCCTTCTCCCAGAGGGTGTGACTTTAGGAAGCACCAAAGACTGGACAAACCACAGGCTGGAATTCTGGCTCTGGAACCAGTGGAAGCAGCCCCTGAATAATCTCAAATCCACCCACCTCGTGCTCCTTCAGGAGGCTGTTTTCAATCTTCATCCTGCACTTGCAGGTCACCTGCAGCAAAGAGGCCTCCTCAGGTTCCCCTGCCAGAGGAACCAGCAGCTCCAGAAGGGGAATGTGTTCCTCACCTGCACGTGTTCAGTCTCAATGTGGTTCTTCATCTCAGCCTTTGGGATGGAGTCCTTGCAGAAGCTGCAGATCTCAATATTCCTGCGGCAGTGGATCTCGTGGATGAGGAAATTCACTGCAGGAATGTCCTTTTTGCTGGGAGAAAGTCACTGGGGTTACTGGGCAGAAACACACCGGGAGCAATTAAAAAATAATGGAAGAAAGACTGGAATGAGTTCATGGTTTAAAGTGAGGAACTCCAGAGAAAGGCCCAGCCAGGCTCGTGCAACAGGTGGGTGTCTCGTGTGTTGAGCACCCAAAAGTCATGTTGGACCAAGATAAAATCCAGGTGGATTTATTTCCTTATGTCAAATGCAAATCATGCAGCACAAACAAGTTATCAACAGGTACAAGTTCATAAACCAACCCAAGGAGATAAAAGTTTTTTCCTGAAAAATAACGTGGCTCTGAGAGGTCAAACAGTGCTTTGCTTGGAAAAAATAACTGACAGATCCTGTGGGAATGACAGAATCCTGGAATGGTTTGGGTTGGAAGGGGCCTTAAAACTCATCCTGCCATGAGCAGGGACACCTTCCACTATCCCAGCCTGGGGCCCCAACAGAAACTACACTACTCTGCATCCCAAAATTCCCCAACTTTTATTTCCAAGATGCCCATTTTCCTTTCCTGAGGACAGGAAGGGACCAAACAAAAAGGCACCAGGAGCTCAGTCCTTCCAGCAGCTTTTCCAGACGGATCCCTCACCCCTCCTCTGGGAAATCAGCCCTGCAAACACGCAGAGGAGCTGCAGCACCTCCTGCTCCAACTCCAGCTGATCCCAGGCAGCCCCAAGCCTGGAAATGCAGAAAGTCCAGGAGCAGCCTCTTCCCTGCACAGCCCAAACCAACCCTGCTGATGCTGCAAGAAACCCTTTGGACAAAAACACCACCGGAAAAGTGAATTTCTCGAGCTGTTTGTGAGGGGATCTCGTTATCAGCCGCCGAATCACCAACGCTGGGAGAGGAAACTCCCACAGCAACGTGTGCCCGGAGCTGCTGCGTTTATTTGCCTGCCCCTGACCCCGGGCCAACCTGGAACGGTGCAGTGACGTGGTTCAGATGTTAGATTGGTGCTGGATAGGTTGTTAAGCCAGGTAGAGGTTGGACTGGATGATCTCTGCGGTCTTTTCCAACCTTGTTAATTCCGTGTGTCATTTCGTGCGGCTCCCACCCAAGCCCAGGGCCGTGTTTCCCTCTCACCCTTTCGTTTTCCATTCCGCCCACAAAGCCCAAACTTCGCGTCACGCGGGGGGGGGGAAACGCGTTCGAGGCGTTCGGCTCAAACCCGAACGGTCCGAAGCCGCCCCCCGCCCGGCCGGCCCTGGCCCGGGTTAACGCGCCCTTACCAGTTCCCGCAGA
>VXBA01003773.1:477783-537325 GCA_013399895.1 Serilophus lunatus
CGCGGCCCCCGCCGCCCCCGCGCCACCCCTCGGCACCCCCGCGCCGTCCCCGCCGGTTCCCCCGCACCGCCCCCTGGCACTCCCGCACCGACCCCCGCCGCCCCGGCGCTGCCCTTCGTCACCCGCGCACCATCTCCCGGTACCACCGCACGCCATCCCCGGTACCTTTACACCTTCCCGGGTACCCCGGCACCGTCTCCCGGTATTCCCGAGTGCCGGGAAGGGCTCGGTGCTCGCGGTTTGTGTCGGAGGTTGCGGTCGGCGGGAGGAAGGAGTCGGAATCCTCCGGGGTTCAGGTGTTTCCCGGGATATTCCGCGGTGCTTAAGAAGGCTGTAGGCAACGTTGGTTCTCTGCAAATGTGGGGAAAGAGAGGGAAACCATTTCCCCGGGCTCCGGGAGCGCTTCCTCCCCAAAATCGGCCATTCAGGGGAGATTTGGGAACTTTGGGAGCACAGATCCAAAGGTGCCCTGGTTTGGGGCTGGGGGTGGTGCAGGACTGGGCTCTGCCTCCCGGGTGGGCTGCGGGGAGAGGGAGGGAGGGGGGGTTTGTTCTCTGAGAAGTGTGAAAGTTCGCGGCAGTTTGTCTTTTTGTAACGTTTTTAAGTCTTTCCCTTAGTTTGCTGCCCGTGCCGTGGGTGCCGGGTTTGGGGGTGTGCAGTTGTTTGTGTCGTGAGCTGGGTAAGGAAAGGCCTGACTGGCAAAGTTTGGGTGAGTTGAGGCGCTGCTGAAGCGGGTGATGCCGAATATCTCGTCGTGTTCACTCTGGAGAGTGGAGCTTTTAGGGAGGGAGAGTCTCTGTTCGTTCTGGGCAGGATTCTCTGCAGTGGAAGGTTGGAGTTCGGGCTGCGGTGCTGCAGACCCCAAAGAGAAGTGTGTCCTTAGAGGTGTAGATGCGCAGCTTGCCCAGGGGTGGGCTGGGGAGCTGCAGGGTGAGGGCCGAGGGCTGAGCTGTGATTTCAAGCAGTATTTGCAGTCCGTTCCCCAGAGTTCCTCGACAGCTCCTGCTTATCTTTCATCTGGACTCTTCTCCCTTCACCTGAAGGTTCAGGTGTTGCCTTTGCAGCCTCTGAACATCCCCACCCACAGACCAACGTGGGCTGGGGTTTATTTTCCTTTAGCTTGGATTCCTTTGGAAGGTGCCAGCTGCCTGGACTTCTAACAAACCTCTTCCTTCTGCAGCTTGGGGAGATTTGTGGGTTATTTGATTTACTTTGAGGTGTTAAATTATCCCCCACTGTCTGAGGCTGTTTGTGTGTCAGTAAATTGTGGCACACAGCTCCTTAATGTTCTGTTCCACACTTCTGGAACCTCTTCCCTGAGCAAACCCTCCTTGAGTTTGAGTGTTAAAGGTGACACAGGGGTTTCCCTGAGTTGAAATACTCCCGTGAGGACAAGGTTTTGTGGCTTCACACTGGGTTTTGTGCAGCCTGGTTTAGTTTTGGGGAGTGTGGAGGGGGCTGCCTGGTTTGGGGGTGGCTCTGGGTGGTCTCAGGAGCCTAGTTAGGCTCAGCTTTAAACCTGCAGCACACACTTGGCCTTGGAAATAATGTGGGAGCTGCCCAAGAGAAATCTCCTTAGAAGAGATGCACAATTTGTGCTGAGGAATTACCAGAGGTCACCTTTTTATTCAGTGAAAGAGTTGTGGCTCATAATGAGAACAGTCTGGAGGAGGGAAAGGTGTGTAATGTAATTCTAGTGAGCTGGAATGAGCTCCACTGGCACTTTGGTCAGAGCAGCGGGAGCAGACCCTTCCCTTGGCACGTGAGGGGCAGCTAAGCTGGGTTTTGTGCTCAGGAAATGTGAATTTTTGAGGGGAAAAAAAGCCTGTAGGGATCGTGTCCTGATCTAAAACTGCATGTTTGTAGTTGTCTGATAATTATAATTCTGAGCTAAAACTGGAGAAAATGGCCTTGAAATGGATTTTCTGCAGCAGAAGTTTTACTGGATAGTGGGATATCCCCCTTGGAAACATTCATGCTTCACATTTGTGTCTTCCAAACCAGTCTGGGGCCAGCACAGAGGTGCTGAGAGGGGACAGGTTTGGGTGTGGATGGTGTGGACAAGTAGGTCTCACTTCACACTTTTCTAGAATGTGAGTGTTCAGTTTGTAACTGTTACAAGTCACTGAGAGTCTCCCAAAGGCACAGCAAATGAATTTCTCCTTTTCCTGCTGAAGCACTGGAGCTCCATTGGCAGCAAAGAGCTGCTGCTGCAGAATCCTCTCTATTCTGTGTCTCTTTTGTTGCTGTCATGATCCATGTGGAGTCATTACAAAAGCTGGTTTGTTTGGCTGACTGAACCCAGCCCAGGGAGGTGAATCCCTCAGCCAGGCCAGGACATGTTTCCTGAACGTTTGGCTGAGGAGGAACTGGACAAGGAAAAGGTGGTTTGTGCTCCTGAGGCTCAGAGGTGGTTTAGCAGGGTGGCCTTGAGTTGTGGTGTAACCCTGGCTGTGTTGTTCCTGTGCAGATTATCTCGATAATGGCAATAATAAAATGGCAATCCAGCAAGCTGATAAACTGCTCAAAAAGCACAAGGACCTGCACTGTGCCAAGGTAAGTGTGGCTGAGGGGCTCCAGCTTTGGCTGAGGCTCAGGGTACTCCTCTGGGATATCCCACAGTGTCTTCTGAGCCCTCTGGAATATCCATGTTCTAATCCATGTTTGCCTGAACACTTGTCCAGACGCTCCTGGTGGCGGTGGAGTGTTGGTTACACCGGAGCTCCTGCTCTGGCAGCACCGCCCCAAACAACCTTAGCACTTGGGCTGGGCCCTAAAAATGCCCCTTTGCAACCTGGCTGTGGGAGTTTGGACCAAAACATCTCCTTGGGAAGTGGAGTCTTAGTGAAACATCACAAATTAACAAAGTGCCCAGAGAAGCTGTGGCTGCCCCATCCCTGGGAGTGCCCAAGGCCAGGATGGAGCCACCTGGGATAGTGGAAGTGTCCCTGCCCATGGCAGGGGGTGGCACTGGATGGGCTTTAAGGTCCCTTCCTACCCAAACCATTCCAGGATTTTGGAGGCATTTGCTCTTCTGCCTCTTGTCCTCTCCCTGCTGTGCCCCTGCAGAGGGGAAGGCACTTGTGTTCCTCACTTTTCTGCACATATGACTCTGCTTTCCTCACTTCCCTGGGGATTTCCCTCTCCAGTTCACACCACTTCCACATTTTGAGAGCATCCCAAGCTGCAGCGAGTGTCTCTGACCTGAATCTCATTTATGTCACTTCTCCCTGGCCAGTTACTGGAATAAAATACCTGAAAATGGGCAGGACAGGTCAGTGTTCAGCCTCTAGGGAGAGAAAACCGAGGGGCAGGTGATACTGGAACAGCCTGAGTGTGTGTCAGGGAATCTAATCCCCCCCTCCTGGATGCAGCCTGCATTTGGGAGCTTTCCTCTGCAGCCATCTGGATTAGGTCTTAATAAAACCTGAAGTTCTGTAAGGGCACAAGGTGGTTAAAGCCTCGCTGGGAACATGAGGATTTCCAGTGGAAACTGCACATTCCAAGAGCTGCCTGGGTTGTGTCCACAGGTTCTGAAGGCCATTGGCTTGCAGAGGACTGGGAAGCAGGATGAAGCCTATGCTCTGGCACAAGAAGTAGCAGCACTTGAACCCACAGATGATAATTCCTTGCAAGCACTGACCATCCTCTACCGGGAAATGCACCGACGTGAGTTTGTTCCTCTGCCTCCCCCCAAAATCTCAATTATTGACCTTCTTCCAGGAGTTTGTGGGACCCAGCGAGGTGGGGAACGTGCAAAATATGGTGTTTGTCCATGCGAGAGACTTCAGGAGAGACTCAGAGAATTTAAATCATGCCTCTAAGGCTTTAATGATCTCCATAAGGCTAAAAACTCCTGGTTCAGGCTTCTCATGATCTTGGTTGTGTAACAGTCCCTAAATAAGGCAGGTTGATAACCAGGAAACTCACTGGTGAGTGAAACTGCTGGGATTTGTTGTCAGTGAATGTGGCAGAGGTGAGAGATCCCAGGGGATGTGGTTTGGAGTGTCTTTGGTGCTGTGAGGGGCTCAGGAAAGTGGGGGACAAACAGGAGGCAAATCCTGGCCCCCACCCAGTTTGAGCAGCTTTTCACCCTAAACTGTGGGTGAAAGAAAAGTTACATTTAGTTTTCTAATAAGCTACAGTTTTATGTGGAAGGAAAAAAAAATCTGGAAGGATGAATATATAAGAAAGTTTTGCATATGATTAATATAAGTAAACCTGTGATAAGAAATAATTAATTTGATACCAGGCTGTAAAAGTGTTGGGTTTGATACATAACTCATGTGGAGCAGCAGAAACCTTTGTTCAGATAAAATTTGCTAAAGACAGGCTTTAAAATTCTTCTCCACAGTTCAGTTGCTGCTGTTCAAGTCCATTTTGACTTAACTCTATTTTGAGGTTTGTTTTGTTAAGCACTTTTCTCCTTTGCCTGATGTTTGTAGTGCCTGGGCACCCTTTCTGTGGCTGAGGAGTTGAATTAGTTTGCTGTTCAGAGCATCACTTGAGGTGTCTGTGCTTTCAAATATCCCCAGATTTGTCTTAACTCAAGCATCTGGTTTTGGTTTAGCTGAACTGGTGACTAAACTGTATGAGGCAGCTGTGAAGAAGGTTCCCAACAGTGAAGAGTATCACTCCCACCTCTTCATGGCCTATGCCAGGGTTGGGGAGTACAAGAAGATGCAACAGGTATGATCAAAAATTGCAGTTTTGGCCATTTCAAGGTGTGTTTTTTTGTATTTCTTACTGTCAGTGCCTTGTCATGTTATAAGGAATCTTCCAAAAAAGCTGAGTTGGGTTAATGCAGAATTTAAACTCTGTTGGTTTTTACAGAAAGGCTTTTAAAATCCTATTTTTAGGGGGGTTATCTGAAGAAAAAAAGTTTTTTCCCCCTCAAAGCTGTGCCTTGAACTGGTCAGTGCTTTCTTAGTGGACTGTATTATAAAAAAATTCTGAAATAGGTGGAAAAGACAAGATGTTCTGATCCATGTTTTCCCACTTGGTTTCCTCTGGGAAAAGTCATCTTCCTCTGGCATCCAGTATGGAACCAGGCTTGGGTGGATGGAATTGAGGGAAGAAAAAGGGCTTTTTGGTTTGAGTGCTTCTTCTCACTTGGCAGAACAGTGTCACATGGTTGGGTTGGTTTTCCAAACAGTCCTTCCCTGGAGAATGCCTGGGAGTGGAAGGTGATTTTCCAGGCCTGTGTGCTCACTTTCCTGTGTAAAAAAGCACAGGGAGACAAGGAATAAATCCTGGACTCCCCCTTGTTCTCCCTGTGTTTGAGTGATTTGAATTGTTGTACAAATTTTGGCTTAAATAACTTAAAAGAAGTTATGGATGTACCTGAAATGACAAGTGACAGCCTGAACTTCTGTGTTAATTACAACCACAAAAAATGCCACAGATAATGATATTTAACATTTGTGTGGGGTTTTGTACATTTAAAATGTCATACAAGTGTATATCCAGTTAAATTGGCAGTTTCAGTATCGATTAAATTATTATCCCCACTGTCAGGGGATGTTCCAGAGATGGGAAGAGGGTGTGGATGGTGACACTAAACCTCAGGGTCCTGTGCTCTGGGATATTTCAGCTGAAAATCCTGGAAAATGCAGCCAGGGAATTGGCACAAAAGTCCAGCTGTGGTGTTAGACTATGTGATAAGTCATTTCTTTAAATTAAGGGTAAAATGAAACTTTTCCCTTCTATTTTTCAGGCTGGAATGGCACTTTATAAGATTGTCCCCAAAAATCCATATTATTTCTGGTCAGTGATGAGCCTGATCATGCAGGTATGTACAGTGTTGAGTTTGTCACTGCAGGGTTGGTGCTGAGACAAATGTTCTGAGTGAAAATATTGGGGATTATTTCAAGTTAAATATGTGTTTGTCCTGTGAGAGAAGAACTGAGCCCTCCTCAAGCAGCATCATGAAAACTGAGGTGGTTTTATAGTGCAATTTAGCTATTGCTTTACCATGTTTGTACAACTGGAATTATTATCTGATGTGGACTAATATCTTTTAGTAGAGAGATCATGAATAAAACCTTAAATGTCTGCAGTTTCTCAGTCAGAATTCTTCCTCTTTAATGAGTTTATAATGGCTTTTGAAGGGAATAAATTGATATTTTCTGCTCAGATGTGCAAATCTCTGGTCAATAGAATCAAAACTGGGCTTTTTCTGTGTAGCTCTAATTCTCCTGCTCCCTTTCCCAGAGCAGTGCTCTCTGCAGGTCACAGGTGGAGGCTCTGGGTGGGTGTTTGGGGGCGTTTGAATCCCTTGGGTTGGTTTTTTATCCTCTTGTAAAGTGAAAAAAGCAGGTGAGACAGGCCAAATTAACAATAATCCTTCTCTCCCTCAGTCCATCTCAGCACAGGATGAAAACCTCTCCAAGACGATGTTTTTGCCACTGGCTGAGAGAATGGTGGAAAAAATGGTGAAAGAGGATAAGATTGAAGCTGAGGCTGAAGTAAGGCTTGGGGATACTTGGTCTGAGCTTTTCTGTGCCAAGCAATGCACTGGGAAGTTGATTGTTTTAACAGTTTTTCCAAGATAATAATCAATAATGTCCTGGAAGTAAATCTGAGTGCATTGGGACAGAAGGAAAACCAAGAGCAGGGGGTTAAAAGGGATTTGGACTCGTGTGGCCAAGGCAAATTTTTGGCATTTGATTTGACTGATGAAGTGCTTTGCTCCTTGGGAGGCCCCAAGGAAAACCTGAGAGACTAAGAATGGAAAAAAAAGACCTCAATTTGTCAGTGCTCCACCCTTTGGGATGCTAAAGATAACTTTGCAGGCCTGGTATAAACCTCTTGGTTTATTTTTGCCACACCTGTGTGTGGTTTTCCCAGCAAATCTGATTGCAGTGTAATCTCTCTTTGAAGGTTGAGCTGTATTACATGATTCTGGAACGTCTGGAGAAGTACAAGGAAGCCTTGGATGTTGTGAGAGGAAAACTGGGAGGTAATTTCTTCTCTTAATAAATCAAAGTTGTGTGGAGAACACACAGTTCTCCTTTGCTTCAGACTTGTCCTCTGCTTCCAAAAAAAAAAATAGTAATGTTTTAGGAAGTCTGACTTAGCACCAATTTTAAACCTTGATGGAAGCTCTGGAAGTGTTTGTGGAACCTGGTTTTTGGTATTTAAACATCATTCAGTGCTGGATTTTGCAGGTGTGAATGGATATTATGCTCCTTTTTGTAGCTGCCATTTAAAAGGAGGAAAAGTTTTTAACATCCTTTCTGATGATTCAAATGGAGTTTTAAGGCAGTGGGATATGAGGGGTTCTGTAGGAAATCTCTCTCTGTTCTGGGGGCCTCTCTAACAGTTGTTTTTCATGCTGGGCTGTAAGAAGCAGCTTTTTGCAGGGAGCAGAGAAGGGAAGCATTGGTAAGTGACCTTCCCTGGTGGTTTTTTGGTGCAGAGAAGTTGACCAGTGAGCTCCAGAGCCGGGAGAACAAGTGCATGGCCATGTACAAGAAGCTCCGGAGGTGGCCCGAGTGCAACGCCCTGTCCCGGAGGCTGCTGCTCAAAAAGTGAGACTGTAGTGCAAAAAAAATGCATGGAGCATCCCTGCTGGCTTGGGAATTGCCTTGTTTAAGGGCTTTTTGGGGTTAAAAGAGAAGTGTATCAGAGGATCTGGAAGCCTTATGCTCCAAAGCCTGAGGAAAAGGGAATGGAATGTTCAGGGGAGGTGGTGAAGGTCACAGGGAGAGTCAGTGGCTGCTTTTTCAGGCAGAGTTTAGCAACACATTAATGCAATAAAATGTTTCTAAACCTCATTTCTAAAGGCTGGGCTGGTTGTCCAGCTCTAACTCTCATGGAGAAGAGGAGAACTGAACTTACACTTTATTTTCTAGAACTTCATTTCTGTGACTTGGCCAGACTTCCCACTGGGAAATGCATGTAGTGCTTGGAACAGATGCATCAGGAGATAGAACATTCCAGGCTGATCAGATCTGTCTCAGAGCTGTCAGGAGAGATGGGATGTTTGCTTTTGAATTTAGCTGTGCCCTCACCTCAGAGAGAAGTTAAATGCAGAGGAGAAACTTCTGCCTTTTCCTTTTGTGGGGATATTGCTGAGCTCTGGAATGCAAATTTGAGGAGGAGAGTTGGTTGCTTGCCTTAATTTTGGGCTGAGAAATGGTTCCACTTAATACATTTCAAGAAATTTGGGATGATGGAATTTTTAAGATGCGAGACCTTTTCAAGGGGAAATGATTTTCTTGTTGCAGTTGGGTTTTTTCTGTAAGATGACTATGTGCCACCCTTAAATTTATCTTTGGCAAGGGATGCAGCTTTAGCTGCGAGTTACTGTTTTGGCAGTTCCCTAAATCCTGTCTTGTGCCTGATTTTTGTTTCAGCTCAGATGATTGGCAGTTTTATATAACTTACTTTGACTCTGTCTTTCAACTCATCGATGAGTCCTGGACCCCTCCAGCAGAAGAGGAGCAGTAAGTCACCAGTTTTCCTTTCCCTTTGTGCTCCAGCAAATTGCTTATGTCCATGTATTCGATATTTGGGTGACTCCTTGACATCACACCCCAAATGATGTGTTTTCCCTGCTTTTCTGTGGAGTCTGGAGTGGCTGTTTGCCCACTGTAGCATTCTTCCTCTTTCCCATGCTGATGGACTTAGTGACTCCACGGTGCCAGACTCCCTGCTGAGTGTGTGTTATCAGTGGCCTCACACTGGGAAAAATCCAAGCAGCTTTTGTGTGTCATTCCCAGCTCTCTGGAGGGAGAGGTGCACTGTTGTGTGGAACAAGCTGTGGAGTTCATAGAAGAAAGGATCACAGAGGAATCCAAGAGCTCTCGGCCGCTGCGGGGACCATATTTGGCTAAACTGGAGCTGATCAGGCGTCTGAGACACAGGGGCTGCAATGATGGATATAAACTGGGTAAGAGCCACTGCCTGGGGAGGAATCCAGCTTTTGGAGACGTGGGACAAGCTCTTTGCTGGGTTAAACTCAATGTCTGGGATGCAAACGAACCTGTTGTTCTTTGTGCAAAGGGTTTTGAAAGCTTTGAAGAAAGGCAGATAGTTCAGACTAGTCCAGGGTTGAAAAAGCCAGCAGGGAAGTTTTCAGCACCTCTGGGATGTGGGGATAGGCACTGACACTGGATTCCTGCTGCTCTGCTCTTTGGGAAGTCCTGCTGTTAACACTGGAGTCTCAGGGTGGAGTTTTTTGGGGGTTGCTTTTTATAAACCTGCATTTAAAAATGGCATTTAGGGAATCAGTGAAAGAGAATGTGATTAAAGCAACATCTGTGCTCTTTACTGGTTCCTTTTGTGTTTCTATCCAAAAAGAAGTGGTGGTTAGGTAAGCAGAGGCTGTGTGAGCTGAGCTCTGTGTACTGCTGAGCTCTTATCTGCCAAAGGAGCTTCAGTGAAGCTCTTGGGGTTTTTTTCTTGTGTCCTTGGTTACCAGAAACATGGAGCCTCTGTTAAAATCTGCAGCTCTATTTTCTAAATCACTCTGTAATCTTGAAGGGGGGGAGGAAAACCTGAACAAAGATTTCTCATAGTGATTGTACAGATTCAACTTGTACTGGAGTGCGTTAAGATGGACTGGGCTTTTTCCTTAGGTGATCCTGAAGAGCTAATGTTCCAATACTTCAAAAAATTTGGGGACAAACCCTGCTGTTTTACTGATCTCAAAGTATTTGTGGATCTCCTCCCACCCAGCCAATACACAAAGGTAAGGAAAGAGAAAGCGTGGCAGGAACTGATGTGCTTGTTTGCACTCTAGTCCTTTTATCTTAAAATATTTGTTATTAAAAGACTGGAAACATCAAATTTTTCCTTTCTGTTTGAAATTAAGAGGACTCTGTGCTGTAGAAAATAACAGTGATCATCTCAGCACTGAGCAGTTTCAGAGGGTTTTTACTGGTGGTTTAAAGCTAAGTTTGATCCTGCAGTCTCAGATCTTGCGTTTATTTGGCATTTTTATTACCATTTCAGGGTGTGAGGGGGCTATGAGCTCAGACTTACCTGTTTAATGGGGAAAAGCTGGTCATCCCATGCAGGGAGAGTGAGATGCTTTGCTTGGCTCTGGCACTGCCAGAGAATGGAAGGACCTGTGGCAGTTTTTTCCAGAATCCCTCTCTGAAACAGCTTTCTGGAACTGAAAAGTCCATTTGTGCAGAGTCATGAGCAGCCCTGAATGATTTCAGCAGCTGGGAATCCTGTCACTCACCCCAGTGTTTGAGCCATTGTGTGCAGGGGTCAGCTCTGGGAGGGCAGGGAATCCAGGGATTCCGGGATAAGCCACAGGCTGGGAGAAAATGTTGGTAAACAAAGTGTAAATAATGTTGTTCTTTAGTTTATTAAAATAACTTTTGAGTGCTAATGCACTGCTGGAGAGTGGTGGCCCTGGTATGGATGAGTTGTTGGTGTTTGATGTTTAGAGTTGTGTTTGTACCCAACTGGGAAGAAATTTGGTCAGAAGGATATTTGACTCTTGGTTCTGGACATGGTGATACCATTCCCAGGTAGCCCTGACATACTGATTAGGTTTAATCCTAACTTTCCAGGAAATAAACTCTAAACCAGGAGTGGAAAGAATGATGTTGAATAATAGTTTTAAGCCACAGTTTTGTCCCAGTGCTTGTAAAGCCACAACTTTAAGTACCCTGCAACTTTAAACTGCTGCTGATTTACTGAATAAGTTCTGGAATATAAATTGTGTCAAACTGAGGTACTGGAAGGTTTTCCCAGTATCTGGCTGTGTCTGAAGCAGCATCTGCAGCAGTTTAACTTGGTCAAGGACATGAGCAGCTGAGGTTTGGTGGTGCTGAAGTGCTGATGAGTTTTGAATTTACAGTTGAGTAGCTGAGAAGGGGGAGATGTTGCTGGGCCACTGACATGTGAGACACTCCAGAAATAATGGGCATGACACCATTGACTTCCCAGAGGTGTGAACTGCAGCTCAGAGCCAAGTGGTGTGGCTGCCCTTGCTCAGCTTGGCAAACTCTCAAACTGAAATGATCTGTCAACACAATGTGCCTCCAGTCCTGTGGGAAAGCTGTAACTGGGGGGGTGTTGTGCCTGGTGTTGCCCCTCTCTGCCTGTCAAGCTTTTTGCCTCAGGCTTGCATTGGGTGCAGTTCTTTTGTGTCAGTACCAAGTGTAGTAAAGCCGAATTCATTGGCTTTAACTTTTAACTCAGTTTGAAATTTGCCCTAAAATGCAGCAGTGATTACAAGAAACTGCTGTCCAGTCCTTTCTGTATGTTGTGAGGAGTCTCCTGTCTCTCGTTAAAACTGCAAACAATGAGAGGCTGCTTTTCTGACAACTTAATTCAAGAAATAAGTCATTAATCAGAGCTGGTGACCTCACTGAGAGCAGCATGAGGGAAAATGTAACAGCTCCTGCAAAACCACACTGCCTGGAAGTGTGCTGTGAAGCCTTTCAGCAACTCATTATTTTAATTGCATCTGTTATTACTGGGAGTGTTAACAGGTGCTTCAACTCCCTGGTGTGTCAATGCATTGGAAACCTGCCTCTGGGGTTTTTTTTCCTCCATCTGTTTGATGAAACTTAATAAAAGCAGTCGAGTGCAACTGGAGCTGTGTGCTCAGGAATTACAAACCAGCAAAGTTAAATAAACACCTTCAGCCACTGATTCAGTGGGACAGGAGGGTTGATGCTGATGTTTCCACCTCGCTTTTTTTTGGTTTGGTTTGAGGGAGGTGCAGGATTTCAGGGCAGTGTTTCTCTCCCAGTTCATCCAGCAGCTGCTGGAGGTGATCCCTCTGTCAGGAGCAGCAGAGAACGAAGTGGCCCTTCCAGGTGACATCAAGGCCCTGCAGCAGCACCTGTGTGTGGTGCAGCTCTCCAGGCTCCTGGGGATCTACCACGCCATGGACAAGAAGGAGAAGCTGACGGTGGTCCGGGAGCTGATGTTCAGATACCGCCACGGGTTGGAATTTGGTGAGGAGAATCCATCACCTGTATCGTTGTAGCCTTGGCTGGGCATGAATTTCCTTGTTTTTTTAAAAAATTTTTTAGCTGTGTGTCTTAAAGATAAACAAGACTTTGCTGGGTAGTTTAGGTGGTGCATTTCTGTTTTGCAAAAGCCAGGTTTTATCACTGGTTTGACAGAAAAATACCTGGGCCAGTTAAGGAGGAGTCTTTTCTTCTTCCAGCAGATGTCAATGTATGAAGTGCCCAAAACTCCACTCAGTGATGAACAGATGCAGCATGTATGAAGTTGTTTGAGTTTTTAAGACAATTCTGATTTTATAATCAGAATGTGGTTATAATCCATCTCTAGGGATGTGGCACTTGCTGCCACTGCCTGTGAGATCAGCTGACAGCACTGTGGGTCATTCAAGGGTACCTTTCTTTTTTCTTTTTAGGGAAATCTTGTCTGAAAACTGAGTTGCAGTTTTCAGATTATTACTGCCTGCTTGCAGTTCACCTGCTGCTTGATCTGTGGCTGGAAGGTACGTTCCCAAAATTGGGCCTTGTTTAACACCCCCTGGATGGTTGGGACAGGGTAACAGTGTCCTATAGCCAGTGAGTACCTGGCATGGCTTGTTAGGCCTATAGCTTTCTGGGAGTTTGGTTTAGAGTTTTTTTGGCAATATGAGGCATTTCAGGAGTCTGTTCAGCTAGTGTTTGAGCTGAATCTCACTGACCTCTAAAGGGATTTAATTTTTCTCTTTAATTTCTTTTTTTCTCTCCTTTGTACGAGTTAGGCTGACAACTCCTCTCTGGTATCAGAAGTGCTTTGAGAGCATTTCTCCCCCTTCCTGACATACATTGTCCTTTAGATCCCTGGTTTCTAGACCTGCTGGGGCCTGTTCCCTGTCTTGACTATTCCTGTATTCCACACCTGCCCTTTGTGTTAGTCTCTTAATCCCAGTCTCCAGTGGTGGCTGTCCATAGGCACTGTTTATATTCCATGTAATTGTCAGTTACCCCTTTGTCTTTCCCAAGGAAGATTTAGTCTTTAACCTGAGTAAATCCATGGTCAGGCTCCTGGCTCCTGGTGGATGTGGGCTCTTGAATTCCTAGTTTGAGATTGCTCTGTATGTGTAGGCTGGAATTCCCAATCATCCCAAGGTTCCCCAGGGAAGGGGAATGAGTGGGGCTCATCTGTGCAGGTGTGAGCGAGACATTCCCTGTGAGGAATTACTCCACCACCATCCTTCAGGGAGCAGCAGCTGTTACGTTGGACCATCTGCACATTCCAGTCCCTGGCACTGCTATGAGAGGTGTTCCAACACCGGGAGGCTCCAGATCCGGAGGGAATAGTGTCGTAGGTGTCGAGTGGCTGTCTCTGCTCACCCCTGTGTTCTGTCTGCAGGTGAAGAGGCAGCTGTGTGGCAGTGCCTGACTCTGCTGGAGGAAGGGCTGGCTCACAGTCCTTCCAATGCTCAGTTTAAGCTGCTGCTCATCCGAATCTACTGCCGGCTCGGGGCCTTCGAGCCTGTGGCTGAGCTCTACTCCAGCCTCGATGCCAAGCACATCCAGCACGACACCATCGGGTGGGTGGTACATACTGAGAATAATCAGGGGGGTTCTGACCCTCACAACCGGCTCTGAGGGCTGCACTTGGCTTTGCCACCCAGAATTTAGCAGATGAGCAGCTTTTCATATGCTGTGTGAAAGTGCTTTGGGCTTTGAGACACATCGGGGCAGAACGCTCCTCTTTTGGGGAGCACCTTTACTGGGGTGGATTTCCAGAGGACTGACTTAGCTAATGTGGAGGGAATTTGTGAAATATCTCTCTTAATGCCAGTCATAGCTTAGTTTTTCAGTTTGTGGTGTTGCTCAGCAAAGCTTGGGAGCATTAGTTAAAGCAAACACTCTAAATGGCCTTGCTTGGTGTGTTTGGGGTTTCTTAATTGAGTGTGTTTGGGAGTCTCTGAATATGTTTGGGATTTCTTAATTGAGTATGTTGGGGGGTTCTAATTGAGTGTGTTTGGGGGTCTTCACTTGAGTATATTTGGAGGTCTCCAAGTATGTTTAGAGGTCTGTAATTAGAGTATTTTGAGGGTCTCTGAATATATTTGGAGGTCTCTAATTGAGTGTTTTTGGTGGCCTCTAATTGAGTGGGTTTTGGGGTATCTAACTGAGTAAAGCTCTTGCATACCAAAGGTGGAAGGAGGAACACCAAGCCCTCACATACTATTTTTAAAAAATGAAGAATTCCTTCCCCTCCTTTTAAAGGCCTAAATTTGAACATGAATGCTGTTACCGTGGATGCTGTTCCACCTCCAGGTTTCTCCTGCCAGCTGGGGGAGGCTTGGCAGGGCTGGGGCTGACCCTGTGCTGCCTTTGTTGCAGGTATCTCCTGACACGCTACGCTGAGTCCCTGGGCCATTATGCTGCTGCATCCCAATCCTGCAATTTTGCACTCAGGTTTTTCCACTCCAACCAGAAAGATGTAAGTTGAAAGAATCCTCTGTGACCTTGTAGCGGAGCAGAATGTCAAGGTGCCTCAGAGAAGTCTTAAGGCTTGTGGAAATGCAAGTTAATAACATGATAACAATGAGGAATAGTGTGTGCCACCTTGATGTAAAGGGTGGCTCAACCTGTGTTTCTTATGACCAGAATTTGGAACTTACTGTTACATGAGATTTTGCTTTAGCTTTCTATTTATTAAAGCCAGTTTTAATGCTTTTCATAAAACCCAGATATCACTACTTTTAATTGTGATTTTATGCAATAATTGAAGTGAAATGCCATGTGGCATATGCCTGGTGTCATAAAACTGGCATTTTGGGAAGTCATGGAGCAGCCAGGGGTGGTGGGGCAGGATGGGGATGGCACATTCTGAATCCTTTACATTCCAGTCACTGAAGAAGCATTTCAGTGGTGGCTGTGCTGGGCACACAGGGCTGCTGGAGGTGCACATCATTTTAAAGGGACCATCCCATTCCAAGCAGTGGGAATATATCCTGTGGATTTTTATATTATACTTTGTTAAGAGGTAGGTGAAGAAAAATGGGTCTCAATTCCTAAGAAACAAAGGGACAATTCAGTTGGAAATGGCTGCAAAGGCTCTGCAGTCACACAACTTGCCTTCCCACTCTCCCAGCAATAGATAAAAACACAGGAATTGTCTGAACTGGGCAGTAAAGATGCTCACCCAGGAATCCCTCAGGAAAAAACCTCTGTTGGCAGCCCAGGTGATTCCTGTGTACAGGATTCCCAGTGCCATATACCTGTGCCTGGGAGGGAGATTCTGGGATCCTGAGATCTGTATCTGACAGAAATTTCACTGTTGGATGCACAGAGCAGCTCATGGATTGTAGGATGGGATGGAATGGGAGCTCCCTCTGCTCTGCATCCTTCATTTGCTCATTGTTTAAGCACTGATTTCTCTTGCTAAGAGGCTTTGGATTCCTGGGAACCAAGGCCTGGATCCAGGCCTGTTGCTGATAGTGGCAGTTTGTTTTTTAATGAGGTGTAACTTTTCAGTCTTGTTTAAAAGTCATTTGGTGGATGTTAATGAAAAGCGTCCCTGGAACCAAGGGAGTGAAACACGACCTGGGTACAGGTGAAAACAACACAAAAACCTCTTGGATGGGGTTCATCTGCTGGGGAACACTGCATTGTGAAGCATCAAGGAGTCATCATTCCATGGAAAACAAGCTGAAGGTGTTCATGGAGAGAGGAGCTGGTTGTCTCCAGCAGCTCAGCATCTGTGCACGGATGAAGACAGCGGCATCCCAAGTGCTGTTGGCAGGAAAATGCTACTTAATTTGTGTTCCAGAAATGCTGAAAAGGCAGTGCCTGAGTGGTTCAGCCTGCCTTAAAATACTGGAATTGCAAGAAGGGCACAAGTGGTGCAGCGGAATGTTAGAATTCCTCATGTGACAAGATGAGGATGTGACTATGGAACCTTCTCCCATCATGTCTCCCGTCATCTGGAGACAGACTATGGTGCCCAAAGGACCACGAGATGATGTTCCCAGGTAGCCAAATCTCTGCTGTGTTCTGGACTCTTCCAGTGGTTGTTCCCTTATGATCCTTTTGTTGGGAACTGCCTGAAAAGCTGTGCTTGCTAATAGGAAGTGTCCTTTAAACCAAGTGTGAGGCACAAGTGGCAGGAGGTGAGGGCTCAGTTCAGGATCCCACACTGAGGATGGTGGTGTGGCAAGAGAGGGGATGGAGAAAAGGATTCCTTGGTGTAAGACATTCCTGAGTAGCACAAGGCCAGGAGCTGCTGGGGTTGCCCCTTCGTGCTCAGGGTCCTGACAGCAGCTTCCCCTTCAAGCCTTTAACCAAATCTAGCTGCAGTTAGAGGAGGACCATCCTTCAGAATTCCCTTTTTCCAGGATTTCTGGTGCTGCCTGCTCCTCCCTGAGCCGATGCTGAGAGAGCTGGAATGTCTTGGAGCACAGAGACTGTGTCCTGTGCAAGGCTGTGCGTGGGACTGTGCCCAGAGCAGGAAGTGTGGGATGGAAATCAAGTGATCTGACATAAAAATAGAGCTCCTGAATCAGATTGCTTTGGATAAATCCCTTTTCCTTGCTGAACTTCACAGCCTGACATGAATCCTGGTTGAGTGAGTCCCACGAGTAGCAGCCATCCAGGATGCAGAGCAGTGCCAAGGACAGGGAGGACAGAGAGAGAGAGAGAAGGCAGCAATTGCTATATTTGGCCAAAACTAAAAAGGCAGCTTTATCCTTCTCAAGTTCCTCCTTCAACTGTGCAGAATCCCAAGTAATCTCTCTAATTCTCTTGTGTCCGTCCGTCTCTAATTTCTCCAGATACTGCAGGCAAACAGCTCCAACGTGTCCTGGGGGATTTAAAACCCACGGAGATGCCCTTGACTTAGCACCCATAGCCAGTCCTGCAGCCTGACAAGCACCCCTGCAAGGCTGTGTGTCACAGGGTATGTTGTTGAATATTTGGCATATATTTTTTCATACACTGCAAATAACCAAATTTCTTAGAGGGAAAAAAAAATAAAGACAGCTACCTAGAGGATATTTTTAATATAGGAGGGAAAGAAAAGGTGGTTTTGATCTGTGAGTGCTGCCTTTTGGTATCTCAGCCTTCCAGACAGGTGATGTTAGGACCATATAAAACTCAGTTAACCAGAGGCATTTCACCTTCAGTGCAGTTCAGAAGGAAATACTTGATTTGGCAGAATTTCTCATTTATGGAGTAATTCTGATGTTAAAAAATACAGCCACCTCTCATGGCTGGGAGCAGAAATAGTTCACTCTGTCTCTACATTAGATATTTTCACTAAAACATTGTGCTTGTTTGGGGCTCTTTCATCACATAAATCTCCTTTTTGGAGATGCCTTGGACTGAAGTGAAATATTGGCTGCCTGCCTTGGATTGCTGCATTTCATCAGAGGGGAAGCAAAATATCCCATGGACCCTGAGAGCTTCCTTTGGTGTTTGTATTGTAACATGTACACTGTGCTACTGTATTCAAAACTCTAATAAAAAAGAGAAACAAATAAAAAATGTGTGAGTAATTTTTTCTTAACCTACGTTGTGGTAATATGTGATGCACATTCCAAGTTAGTTCAAGAAAATCTGGGGTGTTATTTCTTCTGCTTGGAAGTGTTTCTTAAAATGAAACAGGGGTTTAATGATTTGAATAATGTATCTAAAAAAAGAAGGTAAAAAAGCCTTCCAAAGTCATCCCTTCAGTGTGTGATGACAGCAGTGTGATGTTCAGTGTTGGTTTGGTTGTTAAATGTCACTGCCCATGGAGCATCTGGGAATTCCCAAATTAAAGTAGGAAAGGGAGTGACTTGGAGAAGCAGAAGAGCAAAGTTCTCCCAGGGATTGAATCTGCCAGGTTTCATAAATCCGCAGAAAGGCAATTTCTTGGCAGTTAAACCCTGGTTGTTCTGGATCTGGGGAGGTCACTAACCCAGGGCTGGTGTGTGTGTGTGTGTTCTCTTCCAGACCTCAGAGTACATCATCCAAGCCTACAAGTACGGGGCCTTCGAGAAGATCCCGGAATTCATCGCCTTCAGGAACAGGCTGAACTCTTCCCTTCACTTCGCCCAAGTTCGCACAGAGCGGATGTTGTTGGACCTTTTACTTGAAGCAAATATGTGAGTACAGCTCCAAACTGGGGGGTTTGTTCATGGGCAGAACATGGGGCAAGGGAGATCTTGGGAAGCTGCAGCTCTGGAAGAACTCGGGAGCTCCATCTCTCTGCCTTTAACGGTCTTCAGTTGTGCTGAGGAGGTTGAAGTGAGATATTAAGAATAACAACCTTTTCCACGAAGGAATTTAGCCTTGAAACAGGCTGCCCAGGGAGGTGGTGGAGTAACCATCCCTCAAGTGTGACTGTGGCACCAGGGATGTTGGTTAATGGTGGACATGGTGGTGCTGAGTTGGTGCTTGGACTTGATGATCTTAAAGATCTTGTCCAACTTCAAGGATTCTGTGATTGTACGATTCTGATTTGTCCTCCCCTCACATCATTGTCAACGCCACATTCCTGACATCCCAGGAGTAAAACAGTGGACAGAACATGGGCTGTTTGTGAGCTGTTTTCTTTTTCCAGTGATCAGATGTTTGATTCAATGCTACTTCTTTTCACATCCAGATCAACCAGTTTAGAAGAAAGTATAAAATCCATGAGTCTGAGCCCAGAAGAGGATGACATTCCGTGGAAAGATCTGCGTGACAACAGAGACCTGACAGTCTTGTTTAACTGGGATCCAAAAGACAGGTGAGTAAGAATATCCTCAACTCTACAGTCACAGTATTTCCTTAGAATAAACAGTCCTGGAAGAAATTTTTTTAATGTTCCCTGGGCTGGCTGACTGCAGATTTAACAAGCACCATCCATCACTTTCAGCAACGAAATACATACATTTATTTTATATATTAGTATTTCTCTACATACAGAGAGAGCTTTGGGTAGCCTTTTGTGCCTGAGGGGAGCTTTGGCTCTGTGCAAAGTTGGAGCATTTCCCTGAAAGCCTGTGGTGCCTTTCTGCAGGGACATTTCTGAAGAGCATAGGAAACTCTCACTGGAGGAGGAAACCCTGTGGTTGCGAATCCGCTCCTTGACTTTAAGGCTGGTGAGTGGCCTCCCAGCTCTGAGTCATCCTGTCCAACCAAAGAACTCTGAAAAGGCTGCAGAGAATGGCATCTCCTCCAGGATTGACACCATCCGAGCCCTGCTCCGGCAGCTGGAAGCAGTGGTGGATTCAGGGAAGAAGTTTCTAGAACAAAAAATTCAGGTAACTGCCAAGGCCAGATGTCCCCTGACTGTGAATGTGAGCAGAGAACCCAAAGTGGCCCTGGGTTTGTGGGGGATGAATCTGGCTGGGAGATGTGCCAGGCTGTGTTTGGGATGAGGAAAAGCTGCAACACCTTGATTTTTTGCCTTTGCTTCCTGCCTAGTATCCTGTCCTGGGCCCTCCTCCCACCAGGATGGCTGGTTTCCTCAGCAGTGGCAGCTGCCAGTGCCAGACGAGCTTGTTTTATCTTGTTAGTGATATTTATGAACTAGATGCCAATGGCTTAGGTGAGTGTTTGGGGGCAGGGGTTTAACCACCAGGGGGGGGAGGGTGGGAGATGTGTCTCTGTTTAGTTTGGAAGCTGCTGGGTGTTGGATGGTGTGGACTGTCAAACTGTTACTCCATGGTAATTCTCTGGCTGACTAAATTAACTGGGAGCCAGTGCCTTAATTTCATGTTTTAAGTGAGTCTTCATTGTTGTACAGTATTATGTTGATGTAATACTGGCTTCTCTTTGAAAGCAGCTGCATTTGTTTTGGACTGCTGACACTAAATTACATTTAAATGCCTCTTGTTTTTCTGGAAGCAGAAAGTACAGAAATTTGTAGCTTATTTTGTATTTTTCTTGTTTTTTTTTCTTTTCCAGAAGATTCAGCAGAAATCCAGGAAAGAATAGGGAATAGTTTCAAGTCTTTAGTAGAACGACTGACAGGTAAATGGTGACTCAGGAACAGAGCCCAGGGCAGTGTTTCCTGGTCCTCTGAGGGTGCTGCAGGAATGGGAGTGTGGTAAAGGCATGTGCAGCCTCTGCCAGCTCTGCATGCCACACTGATGTACAGAAAATAAGCATTTAGGGTGATGTACTTTGTCCTTTTTCCTTTTCAGATTTGTTCAATAAATGTAAAGGTGATTTGATTGAGGTCAGAGACGGCACCTTGAAAACTCACCCAAACCTGTTAGAAAACTTAGTCTTCTTTGTTGAGGTATTTATATTTTCTTTGGAAAGCAGAAATTTTGCAGTGTTGGAGGGTAGGAGTGTTGGGAGTGAAACACTAAATTTGTTCTCAGTCACTGATGAGAGCAGAGATTTTTGTTGCATATTCTAATTATTCTGAGTCTTATCAATAGGAACATTAAAATAAGTTTGGAAGCCTCCTGTGAATGTAACTTGTAACATCTTTATACCTGTTTTGCAGACTATCTCCATTGCCCTGTGGGTATCAAGTTACTGTGACAGTGTCCTCCGACCCTTCAAATCCAACCTGCAAAAAAAGAAGAAGAAAAAAAAAGAAAGCAGTGTAGCAATGGTACAGACAATACTCCTCTTTCCTCCTCTCAGTCACAGCTTATTTATACTGAAAGAAAAATCAGGATAAATAACAGAAACTGGTTTTCATAAACTTTGCCTTGGGGGGATAAAGATTTTAAGGGCTAATTTTTGAAACTGCTGTTTAAAATCAAATGGTGACATCATGTGACAGCTTTTTAGGGAGAAACAGTAAAGTTTAGAGTGTCACTGCCTGGAAGGGACTGCAGTAAACTGGAAGTGTTCATTGGGTAGGTGAATTATAGCTTAGCACTGAGGGGGAGAATAGAATTTCATACATTATTAAGTGAGTAGTCAGGTAGAATGGACATTAATACGTGTTTCTAAATTAAAGATCTGTATTTGCTTTTATAGCCACCTGTATTTACCCATTTCCTGGATTATGTAACTGAACTACAGACATTAACTTCCAATGTAATAGATCATATCAAAGGGCTTGAAATAATTCTGACTGCACTAAAACTTGAAGAGCTGTCCCTCAAGGACACTCTGCTTTTACAGGTAAGAGATTCCCTTTGTAAGCTCTGTGATCCTCAGGAGTTTCTTGTTGGTGTTTGAGAGGGTGGAGGGATTTTAAAGGGGGAGTTTAAACTGTTGCTGTGGAGTGAATTTTTTTCTCTTTTGCATTTTGCAGGAAGAAAAAAAGTTTACAAAGACTGTGCAAGGGAAGGTCCAGAGCAGTTACCATCACTCAGTTCAGGAGATTGGGGAGCTTCTGAAAAAGAGACTCGATACCATTAAAAAACTAAAGATTTGAGAAATACTTCCTTGACAGACTCCACAGGGGAGTGACATCAGAGTCCCAGACAGAAGCAACATCCACTGTACCATCACTTTAATCCAGAACTTCCTCATAATGCATGAAGGACTTAAAATCATGAAACAATTTTTTTAGGTATTACAGATGTATTGAGCTGATTTAAATTATTGTACATAAATGAGAAGCAGGGACCCTTCACTGGGGTTTGACCACTTTTTATACATGTTCATAAGCATATTGCAGCAGGAGAAAATTAACTTTCTTCCCTTTTGATCTCTAGAAACAACTGGAGATGGTCTTTAGAAGCAGCAATAGAAATCCAGTGTAAAGCATCTTTCTCCAAGGAGTTGTATTTTCATCACCATACAGTGTTTATAATTTTTGTATGGTCCTTGCCTTAGAAATGCAGGATTTGTAGATGTCCACGTTCAGCCCCCTCTAATGAGATGAGCCTGGTTTGGAGCTGCCTCTTTTGCCTGGTCCTACTGAAAGAATTCCATGTGCTGCTCCATCAGGGAGAGGTGAGGCCACACAGAGCTGGGGCGGTTCCTCTGAGGAGAGAATGGAGGGGGGAGGTGTCAGTGCACACACACACACACATGGGTTTTCACACTCAGAAAAACTGCAAAGGTGATGAGGAGCAAACTTTAAAGGAGCTGGGAATGGGTGTTTTGGCAAAAAAAAAAAGAGAAACCCAGAGACCTTGTATATAATCTGTGCAGTGAAGTGTGACACTGCACTGGTATCATGTCAGTTCAATGTAAAACAGCAAGTCATGACTTTTAAAAGAAGTGTATTTAGATTACTGAAACTTTAAGACTTCAATATTTTAATAGAAATTAAATCCTCTTGGCTTTGGTTTTAAGTTGGCAGAGGTAACTTTTGCTTCAGCTGTGGTATGAGGCTGAGAATCCTCTTTGTACCTGTACACTTGCTTTTTGCAGCTGAACTTTGATTATTCAAGTACTGGCTCATTAAGCTTTCTGTTAGAAAGTGTGATCATATCATCTGCTCCCACAGAATCTGCATTTCTGCTGGGTTTTTTTTTCGGTTTAAAGGAGCAATGCAGCCTAAAATTGATAGGCAGGAAAAGTTCATGTACCTGCAAAATAATGGACAGGCCAGACTGTCAGATTCCTCATCTTCTGATTTAAAGCTGCAGGTCTCCAAGGTCTAGATTTAAAGTTTCAAGAGAGCTGACTGCCTTTGTCATCTCTTCTGTTTTGTTAGCAATGCTAGAATGTTGATGAGAGTATTTTTTTAATAAATCCCCTGTATTAAAAAAACAAACAAAAAAAAGTCCCATTAGCTGCTCTTGCTGGGTTTAGTTTTGCTTTGCCCCATCCTGAAAGGGAAAGGAATGTCTGCAAGTTGTCAAATTGTCCTGGATGTCCTGGTTTACTCACAATGTCTGGTAAGTGCTCTGGGCTGGAGGAATACCAAAATGTGTTAAGTCTGTTTACTAGTAATACTTTTCTTGAAAAAAAAAAGAAACAAAAACCACAGGAACTTTTATGTTTTTGAAAGAAGGGGTGCTCCTTAAGTGAAAGCAAGACTAGTGACTGAAGTTGGTGCTTTCAGATGTGCAGTGCTGAGCTGGTGCAGGTCAGAGCAGCACTGAGCAGGAGGGGCACTGCAGAGGCAAAGTGGCCTTGTCCCTTCCCTCCCCAGAGGTTTGGCACAACCACCGACACTGAAAGCAGGGTTGTCCCAGCCCCCTTCTGCAGAGGGGACACTCCAGGGGCCGATCTGTGCTGGATTCCCTTCCACTGCTGCTGCACCAGGGAGAACTCACCCAGTCGTGTGACAAGGGAACAGTACTGAGCCTTTCAAATCCTCCTGGGGGCCTGAAAGCAGAACTTGGCTTAAAAAAAAAAAAAAGGGGGTTCTGCATCAGCTCCTTTGAAAGCAGAATTGAAACTGCTGAGGGCCACGTGAGTCCTGTGAGGCAGTGTGGGGTGAGCTGGAGCCATGGCTCCCTCACTCCCCAGTGTGCAGCAGCACCTGGAGCCCTGACTGTTCTCAGTGTCAGCTGCTGCTCCTCCCAGTTCCAGCCACTGCTCAGTGAGAACCTTGTCAAACACGGGATTTTTGGATTACTCAGTGTTTTCTGAAAGCAGATGCCATCCCTTCCCAAGCTGTAGTTTGTCTCGAGGAGGAAGGGGTGGCCAAAAATGACTCTGTACTGACTGGCTGGGGGCTTGGTTGAGGGAGGATTTTTCTCCCTCTATAAATTATGTACATTTAAATATAGTATATATTTCTTACAGAAGAGCATTTCCCCTCCAGAGTGTCCCCCACAGGGACCTGGTAAGAAATTCAAGCTATAACCCATTGCTGCTGTTCCCTTTCTTTCACCCTTAGGATTTGGTTTTGTTTTTTAAAATTTTTTCGGGGTGATAGATTGAAAAACATACCTAGAAACTACCAAGACTACTGTTTACAGACTGAAAAAATACTGCTTTTATACTACTGGGATCATGAGCCACGATCCTTTTACAGATTTCCTCAACTCCTCTCGGCTTAAAATGAGTGTCTGATGTAGATGAAGGTTGGAGATCTCCTGCTTTGTCTACAAACAGGTCAAACTGTGCGATGCTTGTTTGTGTTGCCCATTGTTTTTGTACTTTTTAACTGTTCAAAAATTGCATTTATATTTTGCAATCCTTGATAATCATGACTTTATTTTAACCGCTAGTAATTTTAGGGATTTCTTTTTGTTGTTGTTGTATTTGCAGCCTTATCTGAACTTTTCCTTGATTGTTGTTAATTTATGACTGTAGGAGATGTGTACGCCTCAGCCTTCTACGGACTCAAGTGACACAACTGCAACTGAACTGCTTTAAACTGGATGGGTTTATAATTTATATAAAAGTCGGTTTCGTTACAAATCAGTTTTGCTGCCTCTCATTTTCCTGTTTGGGGGAGGCTGGATGTAAGCAAGGTGCTCGTCTCCCTTTGTAACCTCCCTGGGTGAAGGCAGGTTGTGCTGGTGCAGGACATGTAAAAAATGAAATTTCCTGCAAAGAGAGGGAGGGGAATCCTGGTTCTCCAGCTGCGGAGCGGGTGGGGAATGAGGGATTGGAGGTGTGAGTGCTTTGCCAGATGACCTGTCACTCTCTTGGTGCTTTAGGCAGCTTTTGCTTGCGTTCCATCCATTCTTTCTGTGCAGGAGCTTTTCCCGGTACCACACAGCAAACATGTTCGAGAGGGCTAGATGTCAGTGCCCCCCACCACAGCTGCTCCTGCCCGTGCCCGTGCCCTCAGCTCTGCAATTGCTGCTGGAAGCCGCTCCCTTGTCTTACTTCTCCAGCAGCCGCACCGTGAGCTGTCCCGGGACAGCTGCTGGCCCTGTGCTCCGTGCCCATGGAATTGTGTCCCGATGCTGCTCCTGTGCTCCGTGCCCACGGAATTGTGTATGTGCCGGTGTCGCTCCCGCTGTGTCCCTGTGCTGTGTCCCGGTGTCGCTCCCGCGGTGTCCCCGGGCGCGGGGCGGGGCGAGCCCCCGGCGGGGCCGTCTCGCCGTCACGTGGCGGCTCCGCCCGGCNTCCGGGGAGCGGGACCGGAGCGAGACCCGATCGCGGCGGGAGCGGGACCGGGCACCGACGGTACCGGCGCGGGCGGCGCGCGGCGCTTGGGGGGCGCCACCGCGCTGCGTCGGAGCCAATGGGAGAGCGGCGTGCGCGGCGGGCAGCCAATGGGAGAGCGGCGTGCGCGGCGGGCAGCCAATGGGAGCAGTCCAAGTGGATCCGACTCGGGGGCCCGGGCCGAGCGGCGGCACCGGCGGGGGGAGGGGTGGGCCCGGTTCGGTCGGGCCCGGCCGGCCNGGTTCGGTTCGGCCCGGCCCGGCCGCCGCTGCTCCTCGGCTGCCCCCGAGCTCCGGGCAGCGAGCGAGGAGCCGCCGTGGGCCGGCTGCACTGCCCGTGCCGGCTGGCGAGGGCAGGACCGTGCCCGGGAGCGCGCCCTGCTGGGGGGGGTTCGAGTTTGTTCATAGACAGGGAGCAACAGGATGATTCCACGGGGGGTTTTTTGGCCTCGGCTAAATGGCTTTGCAGGGAAGGCGTTTTCCCAGGTTCCCCCCCCGATGGGCAGGCCCGGGACTGGCCCGGTGCCACCGATGTGAGCAGAGCGCCGTGTGGGTGGGGAGCTGTGGGAGAAACCTGTTCGCTGGGAGAGGAAGATTTTGCAAAGCCTTCTCCTGAAGGGAGGGGAAAATCCCCGACGGGGTGAGAGATCCCATTTCCAAGCACCTTGGAAAGGGCGTCATCCGACCAGAGCGTGATTCAGGTGAAAAGGAATCTTAAAACGTGAATTCTCCATTTCCAGTGCAGCACCTCTGCTGCCTCCCTGTGCCTTCTGTGTCCTGTGCTGGGACACTTTGGAACGACAATACTTTGGAATGGCCTCTTCCTGTTCCCACTGGGATTTTTTTTTTGCTAGTGTCAGTCAGATTTTCAAGCAAATCATGTCATTAAAGGCATTATCAGCTCCCCCCAAACCGACCACGTACCACTTTTTCTGGTGCAGGAATAGACACCCAAAGCTCAGTCTTTCCTCCACACAGCACTGAGTCATTTTTAAAAGGCCATAATTATATAGAATTTCCATTCTCCTTCATTGCACGGGAAAAGGACAAGTGGAAGGAACCTTCAGTGACTTGTAGATTGCTCATACCTGAAACTGTCAAATTTTGTCTTTTTTTTCCTTCCCCTTTTTTCTTGTTTTAGGTCATTCCAAAGCACAAGTTTGTCCTTGTGAAATTTGACACACAGTATCCCTATGGGGAGAAACAAGACGAGTTCAAAAAGCTGGCAGAGAGCTCAGGCTCCAGTGAGGATCTTCTGGTGGCTGAGGTGGGAATATCAGGTGAGGGGGAGAGAAATTCCAGAGCCATTTCTGCTGAGAACAGGGTCTGGGGAGGGATGGATGGGTGGGTGGACACTCTCACCTTACATACTCTGGCTTTGTAGGGAGAATGAAGAATTTAAGCTTATTTCTCCAACTGGGAAGTTGTACCCACCCTGATGTTTCTAAACAAACGTGGGATTCTCTGAGGTATCATAATTGAAATGCCTTTGTTTTCTGTCCTAAGGAATAAATGTAATTTATGTAAGTAATTTATGTAAGATGAGTAAACATCTTGTAGCTTGGCATGCTGTCAGAGCTAAATCATTCTCTGCAGACAGACAGGAAAAAATCTGTTTAGCTGTAAAAGCAGATAAAATAAAGGGATAGAGGAGAGCAAGAGGAAAGTGGCTGCTAATCTCCCATAAGGAGGATGGGGGTCCTGCCCTTGTCTTACAATGTCACAGCAAAGCACCATTAGAATCTTGGGGTTTTCTTCGGAAAAACAAAGAATGTTTGCCTTGCACAGGTGATTTTCCAAGGTGGTTTTGTTTCAGGGTGTGGTATTTCCTTGGAACAGGCTCCCCAGGGAATGGTCACAGCCTGACAGAGCTCTGAGAGTGTTTGGACAAGGCTATGGGACAGGGTGGGATTGTTGGGGTGTCTGTGCAGGGCCTGGAGTTGGACTGGATGATCCATGTGGATCCCTTCCAACTCAGGATATCCCTGGCAAACAGGTTTTCAGGACATGTTGAAACTCTGGAGAGAAACATTTGTGTAGGAGGGAATCCCTAAATTAATTTTTTTTATTAACTGTGCTTTTTGTTTTCTGCCCACAGACTACGGTGACAAACTGAACACTGAGCTGGGAGAGAAGTACAAGCTGGATAAGGAAAAGTTCCCTGTTTTTTACCTGTTCCAGGGTGGTGACTTTGACAATCCCTTACCTTATGGTGGTGAGGTCAAGGCAGGGGCCATCCAGCGCTGGCTGAAGAGCAGTGGGATCTACCTGGGAATGCCAGGCTGCCTCAAGGAGTACGACATGCTGGCCAGTGAGTTTGTGAGCACCACAGAGAAGTCCCAGCGCCAGGGCCTCCTGAAAAAAGGGCAGGAGAGCTTAGGAAAAGCTAAGGAGACAGAGAAGAAATCAGCTGAGCAATACTTGAAAATCATGAGCAAGATCCTGGAGCAGGGGGAGGAGTTTGCTGCGAACGAAGTCGTCCGAATCACAAAGCTGATCGAGAAGAACAAGATGAGTGATGGGAAGAAGGAGGAGCTCCAGAAAAGCCTCAATATCCTCGCTTCTTTCCTGAAGAAGAATAATGAAAAAGATGAGCTCTGATGTGTTGGAGAACTTTGTACAAGCTGTGAAATGTTGTCCAAGAGTCCTAACGAGTTCTCCTCCGAGCAAACTTCCCGCTGACTTCAAGAGAGCAGCAGATTTCCTTCTGGGATTCTCAGTTTTGGAAGATCAAGAGAGAGACATTCCTTAATAACACAGTATTCTAAATGTTGGAAAAAATCACCTACAAGCAAGACACCAGTATTGTGTAATACTATCCAATAGCAGTGTTAAAGCAGACAGCAAAAAAAATCCCAGCACTAGATTGGCCAGAAGCACATTCCTGGTGGTTTTTACAGCTGTTCCCTGGCAAACAAATAACAGAATTCAGTCCCACATTCCATCTTATGTGCTGGAGAAGGTGCCCTTTCCCTGTGCATGGTGTCCTTGGGTTTTACACTTGTTAATCTACCCCACACCATCTTTTGTTGGGCTCCTTTTCTGTTCTTACCTGTTGTTGACTAAGACATGAAGTTTCCTTTTTCTGCCCTCTCCTTGTGTGACTCCTGTCCCTGTTTGCTTTGGGTTTCAGCCAATTGCTGGCAGTGCTGACAGTTCTTCCACATATCAGAACTTCCTCCTCATCTTCTGGCCAGAGCAGCCACTTCATCAAACCTTCTCCTGAAATCCTTTGTGTACCCTGACAGAGTGATGTGAGCTCTGAGCAAGGGCGGAGTCTCCTTGAGGTGCTATTACACTCAGTCTCACCAGTTTGTGCAAAAAAAAAATTGGGTTTTCAGGGGTAAATTTGGGTGAGTTTTCTTATGGGTAAAGAGCACATGTGATCCCTGGGTGTTTTGCCTTTCCAGGCTTCATTTCCCAGGTTGAGAATAAGACCATTTGAAAGTCTTGAGACATAGTCACAGGAACAAAAGATTTCTTCCACCCTCCAGAAGCGATTGACACCATCAAACTAAAGCTTCATCAGCCTTTGGTAGTTCTAAGAACTTGAAAACGAGTTCTTGTAACAGAAAAGCAGAAGTCTTTGTGTGCCCTTAGAAGCCTTGTCTGTGTTAATTCAGTGGAGATGATTCAATGGCCCAGGGATCAGGTGATCTGTGCTGTTCACACTGTGGAATTCTGATGCCACTGGAAGATGCTGAAACCCAGGTCAGGGTTACAGAGAGTTGAAAAGAGAAACAACGTGAGTGTTTCACCTTAAAAGTATGCTGTAAGCAAATCTGATTCCTGTGGGAGCTTTGCTGCCTTTTGAATCCTGGGGTGGTGGGTACAAGGAGCAGATGTTACTGCAAGATAAAATGAATTAATACTATAATAAAAAGGTTCCAATTCAGAGCTGCTTCTTGAAGTGTTTTCTGGAGAAACTGCTGCCAATTCCGTGGTGGGAGAGGAGGCCGTGACTGATGAGCCAGAGGAGGGAGATGAGGGAAGAGGTGTGAGGTATCCCTGGGGAGCGGAGCCCTCTCCCCCTCAGGATGATGGGGAAGGGCCCCGGCAGGGTGAGCTTTGTGGGGACAATCCTTAGGAGGGTTTTGTGGAGCCATGTCCCACCTGGAACCGTCTATGAGGCTCTGAGGGGAACTCCCATCGGGGCTCTGAGAGGAGCAGTCGCTGAGGGAACCATCATCCGAGGCGCTGAGGGGAGCAGATCCTGAGGCACTGGGGGGAGAAGAGGCTGAAAGAACCATCACCTGGGGCTCTGAGGGGAGAAGAGGCTGAGAGCGCCATCACCCGGGGCTCTGAGGGCACCTTGCATCGGGGCTCTGAGGGGAGCAGTTGCCGAGGCACTGAGGGGAGGAGAGGCTGAGAACTCGAGGCGCTGAGGGCACCGTCCATCGGGGCTGCAGAAGGATGCTCATCCCCTGGAGCTCTGAGCGGAGCAGCCCCCGCGCTCCCTCAGAGCCGCCGCCTCCCCCGCGCTCCCCGAAGCGCTTTCGCGGCCCCGTTCGCCGGGGACGGGACGGGACGGGGACGCGGCGCCGCCTTCCACCGAGCGAAACCCAGCGGGTCCCTCCCGGGTCGGCTCCCGGAGCGAGCCCTCCCTGCAGAGCTCTGCCGGTTGTGCCGCCGGTGGGATGCGCGGGGCCACGACCGCGCGGCTCCGGCCCCCTCAGCCGCTCTGTGTCCCCGGGCGCTCCCCGCAGCCGNGGCCCGGCTGGACGGGGGCTGGCAGGAGGTGAGCGAGGGACCCCCGGGGGCAGCGATGCCCCTTCTCCCGTTATCCTTCTCCTCCATCCCCTCCCGCTCCTTCCCCAGCCCCGCGCGCCGCTCCTGCCCGGGACCCTGCGGTCCTCGGTCCCCGGACGCCCCCGGTGCAGGCGGTCCGCTCCTCCCAGGGATGCCCCTGTTCCCGGTCTGTGCCGCTCCTGTCCGGGATGTCCCGGGCCCGGAGCCCGTCCCGGTTCGTGTCTCCTGAGCTCCGTCCCCTCCTTCTCCCCAGGTCTACTCGGCGCTCCAGTGGATCCAGTTCACCATGGCCATGCTCAGGTAGGAAGCGCTGCCCAACCCCGCGGTGCCGCGGAATTCCTATCGCAAAGGCGATTTTCTCGTTTAAAAAAACAAAACAAAACAAAAAAAACAACAAACCACAGAAAAACTCCTCGCGTATCCCAGCGAAGCAGACGCGCTCCTGTCCCAACCTGTGCTTTTGTTTTCTCAGCGTTGTAGGTTCCAGCTCGATTATCGCCTACGCCGTCTTCCAGAACGCGGTGCGATCCCCCGAGGTAAGATCTGCCCCTCCTTCTCTCTCCCGAAGCCGAGGGGTCGGTCCTGTGCAGAGGGGTCACACCTGGAGCAGCTGCAGGTCTCAGGGTTATGTGGTTAAACCGGGTTTAACAGCTCGGAGGAAAAGGCTCTGCCAAGAATTTGGCTCGTTTTCTGTGATTGAGGCTGACCTTGAACTGTACCTGTGCAGGGAGAAGCAGGTTCCTTGGTCCTGGGCTTTCTGCTGCTCCAGGAAAACCCTCCAGTCGTTCCTGGGGACAGGGATTTGCTGGTGTGTCTTCCTCAGTGGGAAAAAACCCCTCCTGAAGGGCTGAGGAGCTTGTGCACGAAGCTGCTGAAGTGCAAATTGGAGGAAATGCTTTTATATGTGTTGGTCTTTGAGTATGCCCTGAGAGTTTTTCTAGGCAGGTGTGCTATTAAAACTGATAGAATTCAGACAAAAAGAGGCTGAAAAGAAGCTTGTTGTGCTGGACTCTGCAGTGGGGCTTTGGAAGAGTCACCCCTGCCATGAACATTCCTAATGCTGAAGCAGAAGGACCCACGTTCACACATCCCTTGGGGTGGGACAGGAATGCAGAGCCTGGCACATCCTGAGTGCATTCCATGTGCAGGGAGCCCCGTGGGACTGGGATATATCCCACATGCCCAGCAGGTGTCTGGCACATGCACAGTATCCATGGAAAACCATCCCATCCTGCCAGGCTTGGATGTGCACTTGCAATCCCTCAGGACTTCTTGGAGGCAGTGAGAAGAGCTGATCCCTCTGAAGCTGGGGTTTGGATTCCAGGATTTGCAGGATCTGACCTGTGGACCCTGCACACAACAGGTTCATGTGAGAGCAGAGAGACAGTGGAGCTAGCAGCAGCTGGATTTGTTCTTCCCTCATCTCCAGTGTTCTTTGTACATCGTGGGTTGGATCTGCAGCGTGGAGAACAAGACTTGAGGGAGTTATCCCTGGAGAAGGGAGGTGTGCACCACTAACAGGCTGGGGGGAAGAACATGAGTTCAGGCTTGCAGAGAAAGGAGTTTTTCCTCCTGGAACCTCTCTGCCCAGCACATCCAGGAGGAGCTGTAGAGATCATGCTCTCCCAGGGAGGGATGAAGGTTGGGACTTCACCTAAGTGCTAGGATGGAAATCCTGCCTGAGCCTGTGCTGCTCAAGGTGCACACCCAAGGCTCCTTCTACCACACCTCCTGCACCTGGAGAGCTCCACATGTGGTTCTCTCCTGGGGTCCTCCACTCAGGAATGATGCAGAGCTGGGCTGGGCAGGTGTCCCTGTGGGACTCAGCAGCCCCAGCCCATTACTTCCATGGCCAGAAGTCTGGTTTCTCGGGAGCCCTTTTGCTCTTAGTCATGGGATGTGGCTGTGGCGTGGGAGCTGCTCGTGAGCCACACATGGCTTCAGGTCACAGATGGGCCCTCCCTGCTCCAGGGAGTCCAGATGTTTCTGCTCAGATTATTCCTGTAAATCCAAGCAGAATGGGGGGATGCCAGCTGGAGGCACTGGGCTGCACAGGCTTCCAGGGGCTCCCCTTCTGCTGCCAGGGGAGATCTGCTGCTGGTCTTTCAGAAGCCATAAAATCTTCAGTAACTTCCCCATCACTTTGCCCTCATGTTTCTGGGCTGAAGTGGAAGTTTGTAAACAAAGGGACTGGAAATGATCCATAGCAAATCTTGCCACAAACAGCCTTTTCCCCGAGTCATGAGGACCCACAGCAAAATGTTTAAAAATAAACAGCTCTGGAGACTGGGAGGAGAACCGATGTCGGAAACACTTCCCCTCCTGCCCTCAGAAATCAAATATTGCATTCTTGAAGCTTTTCTGTCTTTATGGGCTCAATAGAACTCTTTCAGCCTGAGCTAAATCAATCAGAAAAGATAATGGCAAGTGAGGAAGAAGCCTGAGATCTCCATGTCCCTGGTGATGGCCACAGAGCCAAGTCCCTGTGCGTGCTCCAGCCTGGCATCTGGAGCTGCCAGGATGGAAATCATTACGTCTTTCCAGTCCCTTCCTCTATTTTATAAATACCAGTTGTTATTTTCTTTCCCCTTTTGCAAGTCAGAACCAAACTGCTTTACCACTAAATCACCTACTTTATTCAGGTCTGTGCCAGAACAGCTCCTTGAGCAGCCAGTGGTGCCTGGCTCCAAGGGCACTTGCTGCTGCAGGAAGGGGTCACCTGTTTGATTGCAAAAGTTGTTTCTTTGCTTATTTTAGAGCTGTTTGGTTTAACCTTCCCTGCTCACAAACTGGAAGGTGTCCCCAGCCTGCTGTGCTAAGGCTTCAATTCTGTACCAGCAAGGAAAAATCTGGTTGGAAAAGGCAGTTGTAAATGGAATTATATAAAAATTAACTCCAGATATTTATGTCATTCTGCCCCAAGGGCAAATCTGGCTCAAGCAGATCTACCTTAACTCTTATCAATCTCATTAATCTCTTTATCATTTTTCATGGGAACAAGTATCACACAACATGATGGGTGGCAAACATTTACTTCCAGGACAACACTGAAGCAAATCCCACCAAAAGCTCAATTCCATAAAAAAAAAATAAAATCAAAGCCTCCTCAAATGTTTCCATGCTGTGTTTAACATTATAATTTCCTGTGGGGAAAGAAAACCACCATCATTTTCTCTCCAGGATGCTGAAAATGAGATCCCAAAGGCTACAATTAAGAATGCAGATAATCAGGCTGCTTTTCCAGAGACTCTGCTCTCCCACTAAGGAAGAAAATGCTGGCCAGGATTTTGTACAAATGTTTTCCTGCAGTGTTTACAGTGCTGGCCAGTGCCTGCAAACTGGAAATGGGCTGGAAACTGCTGTTAAAGGAGACGTGACCCTGTTCCAGCAGAGACTAATGGCTTTCACTGGAAATTCATCTGGCCTGTAACATAGACCCAGCTTTAGTCACCAGCTGAAATGACATGGAACACTTGGGGAAAATGCCTGGTTAAAGTTCTTTCTTTGCTGAAGAAGGGTTTGTGTTTGCCAGAAGTTTGATTTCTCTATGAAATAATATCTCTTATCCCTGCCCCCTTCTGCAAAAGTGGGAAATTATGGCTATTTGAGCTCTTCTCTGCAAGTTTTGCTGCTGCTGTAGTGGCAGAAGGGGATGTGCACTGGAACAGCTCCTGAGAGCACAAATCCACATGGATTTTGTCTGCAGGGAGAGTTCACCAGAGGAGCTGGGGGATGACAGTGTTCACAGAATATCTGGCAACCAGAGAAACCTGATGTTTTGATGTCCATGCTTGGTTGATTAGTCTGACACAATTAACCTTTCTACTAGTAACTGGTAGAGCCATTTTAAAAGACTGAAAACAAGGATGATTTCAGGAGTAAAGGTTGAAATATTTTCATCTAGTAACTTTTCTTTAAACTCACTTGGCTGTGGAAGTAGAGGAGACTTTTTTATTCAAAGCTTTCAAGGTTTGAATTGACCAAGGGAGTAGAATTAACTGCTCTCAGTAGTAGGCAGAGTGCTTCCCTGAGGCGAAAACCATCCTTCTACAAAGTGCCATTCATGCCCCACTTACCCTCAATTAAGGCTTCCAAAATAAATTTCCAGTGGGACACTGACCTTCTATTGAAACACATCCCTGCCCTACAGAAAAGGCTTTGCAAGGCTATATTTAATATCTGTATGTCTGGTAACAGGGTAAAGCTGCAGCTGTGGGAGGGTTGTGGCCCCCCCCCCTCCTCTCTCACCTGCTTAGCCTTTTCCCTTTCCCCAGGTGCGGCCACTTTTCTACCTGAGCCTCTCAGACCTGTTTTTGGGACTGTGCTGGTTGGCTGGAGCTCTGCTTTACAGCTCCCCCACCTCCCAGCAGGATTTGATCTGCTACAACCTGCAAGCAACGGGACAGGTGAGTGGCTGTGGCCTCCCGTTCCTCCTGGAACAGGAATTTGCCATCATTAACCCTCGTGGTGACCAGAGTGTGGCTGTGGGACTGTTTGTAGAGAGGCTTTGGCAGAGACTCCCCATGTGAACTTGGTTTTTTGCTGCCTTGGAAAAGGAAGATGACCATGGTCGGGTTTAGGATGGTCTGGTGTGGGAAAGGCAATGAGTGAGGGAAAGGGAATGGGGCGTTTTGTGTGAAGTGAGTGGATGAGGTTTGATGTCCTTCCCACTGGATCTGTGCCCACAGGGATCTCTCACACAGCAGCTTTTCCACTCCTCTTCCTGCTTCCTCCAGTCTGGCCAGGAACAGACACATTCTGGGGCCCTCTTGAGCTTGGAGTAACAACATTTCTCCCCTAAACATCCCTGCTCTTGGTTGCTCTCCCCAGGGATGCTCAGGGGCTCCTCTGAGCACAAGCTCAGCCCCAGTGGTTCAGCTGCTTTCCATCTGATTCCATGTGCTGGAGATAATCAGAGTGGAGGGAGTGAGCACCATTTTCCTGGCAGTTTGCTGTTGTCTCACTCAGTTCCCTTTTCAGAATTAGACTTTGGGAATCACTTCTCCAAAAAAACTCTGCGGGATCCAGCTGAGCTTGGGCCAGGGCAGTGGCTCCCGAGTGACGATCCCTGGGATTAACGTTTCCTTTTAAAGGATGTGGCTGGGAAGAGCAAGGGGCTTTTGAGAACTTTGATAAGTGAGAGTGATGCAGAGCAACATCAAAGATGCTTTTGAGATGATGGTACAGGGCTAAAAAATGAGGACAGCTTGGGAGAGGCTTTCAGAACGTGGAGGGAGCACTGTGAGGGAGTTCCTGAGCTGTTACCTTTGCCTGGGGGACACTTCTTGATGCTGCTGTGATCTTTTCATGGCCTGAAGAAGGCAGGGTGCCCTGCTAGAGGAGAAATAGATTGGATATAGAGACATTTCTCAGCTTTCATGCACTCCTGGCTCTTCTCTGCCCTCCCTTTCCCACCTGTGGCTTTGCTCTTCAGGGACACCTGGATGGGGATGAGGTGGGAGCTTTGTTCTAGTGCTGAGTGGGCAGGGCTGGCCTTGGACCAGTCCCTGCAGGACAGGGGACAGTCAGGGTGCTGGGCTGGGCTGGGCTATGCAGGGCCACCAGCAGCCCTCCCTGGCACAGGGCCTGCCTGGGTGACAGAGCTGCCTTGTGCCTGGCAAGAGCTGTCACTGCTGTTTGCTCTGGGAGAAAGGAAAACAAAGGGAGAACTTGCCATAGCAACATTCACGGGGCACTTGAAGGGGTTCAGGACACCTCACCCACACCCCCCCCCTCTGCCCTGGCGTGGTGGGAACAACTTGTGTGTAAGAAGGAGGCAGAGAGAGGTTCCACCAGCAGCTTCTGCAGAACAGAGTGAGTCAATAAATGTCTCAGTGTGCTCCTGGGTGGCTCCTAAACACACGTGGCCTCTCTGCACACCAACACCTAGAAAATGGCAAATGTCAAGGGGGGAGGGTGGGCAGCGGAGGCTCAGCCCTTGGAGAGACTCACACCACAGTCCCTGGGATGTCTCAAGGGAATATTTTACTTTATTCAGCCTTCTTGCCCTCACTTGATCACCACAGGCTGGTGTTGCAGTGGATGGAGCTCCCCTGCATCCATAAAGGAGGAAATAGCTTGGATTCTTGGATTTTCCCTGTTTCAGCCCCAGAGCTTTGGTTGATATTAATGTCAATACTGCTCCCTTTGCTGTCCCCTGACTTTGTTCTCTCCTCCGCCCTGCCTCTGTGTTACAACAAGAAAGTGCAGAACAGATTGTGGTTATAATTGCACAATTCCCCCACGTTCTTCCAGTTCAGTTCCAGTGGCCTAAAAATGTCCTGGCAGGCTCTGCTCTCACTGGGGAGCACAATGGGAGCCACAAAGGGGGATAATGAGAGTGTCTCTGCTTTATCTCCTCGTGGGAAGTGCTGCAGGGCTGTCCCCAGCCCAAAGCTGCAGGAGAGCAGAACTCCCTTCCCTTTCTGCTGGCACCTGATTCCCTCTTCAAACCTGAAGGCAGTGCTGACATTTCATGAGCCTCTCAAGTGCAAGAGAAGGACCTTGGTGGACTGTTCTGATGACTTTCCCTGGAAGTCATTGAAAAAAGGCAGCAAGGCCTCATTAAAGCTCCTTTAATGAGCTGGAAATTCGTTGCAATGTTCCTGCTGTGATGTCCCAGCCCCTTGGACTCAGCCTCTGGAGCCAGCCAAGAGCATTTACAACCTCAGTGAAGGAGGCCAAGCTCATTTAGTGACTCCTTTCCCAGACCTGGATGATACCAGGGTGGCAAACTTGTGCTCCTTATCTTTTTTTCTGGGGATTTGCTGTCCTTTGCCAAAAAATAATTCCCTGGGCCAGCCCTTCCTCTTTGCCTTTGCCACTGGAGTGTGTGTTTCCTGTAGCAAACACAGCACAGGCTTGTACATGGTCTGGTCAGGCTGCCTGGAGAAAACATGGATTTGGAAGCAAATGTGATAAAGATCGGGGGGGGGTTATAGGAAATTTGAGGTATTTGGTCTCATCTCAAACTGCAATCGAGGGTTAATACTGGCAAACTGAATTATCTTTTCTCTCCTCCTTTTTTGGGATGTTAATTCAGGCAGATATTGTCTGACCTTGCTTTCCTCTTTAAATATCCTATTGTTTTCTGTTTTCTTGGATTCTCTGTGCAGTGAGCTCATTATGCAAGAAGCAAATCTAAATGTGACATCTGTGCTGGGTTTCCTAATGGATGTAGCCTAAGTTCCAAATGCATCTGAATCCCTTGTTGCCAACATTTGGGCTAAAAACTGAGCCAAGTCACGTAGATTTGTATTTCTAAGACAATTCTGCTGTCATTAGTTCTCCTGTCCCCTGTCTGAGGCCAAAGGGAAGCTGCCTTTGGGTGATTTAAAGTGGGAACCTCTCCTCAACTTGGCTTTTCCCAGCTGGATGTGGGTACAGGGGATGGGAAGGATCCTCACCTCTGGCAGGTTTTCCACCCTGCCTCTGTTCCCTGGGCTCTGTGTCCTCAGTGAGGAGCTGAATGTGCTACAAAACTGTTCTTAGAGGCCTGAAATAGTGATTTTATCTTCTTCCAGATATTCTATGTGGCTTCTTTTCTCTACACTGTCAACTACACTTGGCACCTGTACATGGACCTGAAGGTGAAGTACAACCAGAACCTCTTCAGGGTGCCCCCCCAGGTGAGCAGGACTAAATGTTGGGTACCCAGGTCTGACTGGGAGGGTGTGCTGGGCTCTGGGGGCTGCACATAGAACACTTCACCTCACCACAAGGATTTGAAGGCCTTTCTGCCCCAGGCTGGCTGTTGGGTCTGTGGGAGCATCTCAGCACTGGGAGTTGGGGAAACAGTTGGAAAAGCAGGAGTTTGCACCACGAACGACTGGTTTGGTGCTGTCACTGCCTTCTGCCAGGGCACAGCAGAGGGACAGGAAAGCAGGGGGGACCTGGACAGTCTGGAACTGACCATTTCTGACCTCCTCAGGTGTCACACAGCATTCCAGAGTTTGAGATAGAAGGTGTGAGGGGAACTAGTGATAACAGGACCTGTGGAGCAGTGGCCAGTCCTCACTTCACTATCACTGGCCTTTACAGAAGCCCTTTGGGGCACCAGTGTAAGCCCTGGGAACTGAGGAACAAGGACACAGCACTCAGGGAAACACTCCCTGTGTTACAGGCTGAGCAAACACTTCACACACCTCATGACCAGAAACCTCTTGGCACTTGTTTTCCCCCTCACTCCTGGCTAAACAGGGAGGCACTGACTGGTGTGTGGCTCCCTGTGTATTCCCAGAAAAATGGCACATTCCTTAGGTGGCTTTTCCCACCAAACCCACCAGCCCTGCTGCCCTAGACAGCTTTTTTCTTCCCCTGTGTATCCCAGATATTCCATCTGCCACTTCAGGGGCAGCAGCTGGGCAGATCACTCTTTAAAGAGCTTTTATCCATAGGGTTTGGATCCACTTGAGGACTGGATTCCTTCTTGCTGGGCTCCCATAATTCCCCACCCTGCAGTGTCCCACAGTGGATTGTTGTAACTGCTGGGTGGGTCCCCACTGCCAAAGTACATTTCCTGGTGAGCAGGTACCAGGACACTCCAAACTGCCTGAATTTCTTCACCAGAACATGAAGTGTCTGAGGAACAGGGCCAGGTGAAGTGAATAAACAGTCAAAAAAATGAGTAAGTCCCCCCCCCAGAGCTCATCAAGTGTCTGCTCCTTGTCCAGATCCAAGTTCCCTTCTCTGATCCTCCTCCTGAAGCAGAACAGGACAGTCAGACTGGGTTGATTCTGTTCCAAATCAGCACAGGCTGAACTTGGCCATGTTGACTCAGTGCAAAGTAGAACCAAACATTTGTCCTGGGGATTAATCGGTGCTTGAAGGACCCTCAGCTATTGAAGTGCTCCCTGGGAGCTGGTTCCTATGAATCAGGGGCTCCTCAGAAATTGTAATTTCATTAAACCCTTTGGATTTTGCAGGTTGTAGATTACGCAAGTTGTGTTGGCAGAGTAGCAACGATCTCATCGAGGTAAGATTTCATTCTCTCTGGCAGGATAAACGTGAGTTTGGTAAGATTTAATTCTCCTTGGCAGGATTGTGTGGGTTTGGTAAGATTTAATTCTCCCTGGCAGGATGATGTGGGTCTGGCAAACTGCAATGTGTTGATCTCTGCCTCCTACTTGTTTTGAAGCAAGTTTTACTCAAACCTGTCAAGCTCATCATTAACAGCAGAGTGGCCTCATGAACACAGAGGGAGAGGGTTTTTTTAATCAAGTTAATCCTAACTTTATTAACCCAATATGGTTTTCCAGCGGGTGCTCCTGTACCGATGATTAGCCTTCCTGGATGAAAGCACCGGGAAAGCTGATAAAACACTTCTCCAGAGCAATGTCAACAAACCCAACTTTTAATTCCTCTGTAGTGACAGGATCGCAACCAAGCAGTGTTTGGTGAGGGTGGGATGGAGCAGTGCAATACCCAGGGACTGTGTTCTTGTCCTTTCTCCCTCAGCCTCATCCCTTTCCTCCTCATGGTGCCGGTGTTCTGCCTGGGCAACAGCAGCAATTGCTACCAGAACTTCAGCCAGAAGCACGGGTGAGCTGCAGCCCCTCTGGCACAGCCCCACAGCTGCTCCTGGGGCCAGGCAGGAGCTCAGCCCCTCCCTTTGTCCCACAGCTGTCTCCTGATGCACACGGAGGTGGCCATGCCCACCCACGAGCCCCAGGCCCTGAGCGGCCCCGTGTGCCACGCGATGCATTTCTACGGCATCGGGGTCTTCCTGGGCTCCTTCTTCATCAGCTTCGTGGCCATCCTGGTAAGAAATGTGGGCCCTTTGCATCCTTCTAGCTTTGCTTGGATGGCACCATGGAGGCACAGAATCATGGAATGGTTTGGGTTGGAAGGGATCTTAGAGCTCATGTCATCCCGGCCCCTGCCCTGGGCAGGGACACCTCCCACTATCCCAGGTGGCTCCAACCCAACCTTGGACACTTCCAGGGATGGAGCAGCCACAGCTTCTCTGGGCAACCTGTGCCAAGGCCTCCCCACCCTCCACAGGGAAGGATTTCTTCCCAATATCGCATCTAAACTTTCAGTTTGAAGTCATTCCCTTTGTCCTACCACTAAAATCTTCTTGTATTGGGGAACAACTGGGGAATAACTCTGTGATGCTGCTTCCCTTTGGAAGGGGTGGTAGAGGAGGGAAAATATCACTGTGCCACCATGTAAATCCACGTGGTGTCTTGTGTTCTGTCAGTCCATCCCAAAAAGAATTTAGCAAGAAGAGAAGGCTCAGAGCTCGGCAGCAGAGATCACTTCGTGCATGGGGCAGCAAGAGTTTGGACTCAATGACCTTGGAGGCCTTATCCAGCCTAAATGATTTTATGATCTATGAGCCCAAATCAATTCAGAGTCTTCAGTTTAGAAAAGTCATGTCCAAAGCAAAACCTCCCCCAGGATTTCACTGTTGTGTGAGAAGGTTGGATGGGTTGAGGTGGGATCCATCCTGGATGAAGCCACCACTTCACAGCCCAAATAACATCTGCCTGTTGTTTTCCAGGTTATTCTCAGTCAGGCCCGAGGTCTGTACAAAAGGTTTGTGAACTCCACAGGGTTCCTGGGGGACCAGCAGTGGGCCATGATTAAGATGGTGGAGCAAAGAGTGGTCTTTTACCCCGTGGCATTTTTCTGCTGCTGGGCCCCAGGTCAGTACAGAGCACGTTCCTCCCACAATATTCCCCTGTGGAACTCCAGAGAGGGGGGGTTAAAGCAACACCCTCTTGTCCTTCCCTTTTCACAGCTGTCCTCCTTGGCATGCTCAAGTTGACTGTTTCAACCACCAGCAAGATCTACATGGCCCTGCTGATCCTCCAGGTAAACCTCCTGTCGCTGCAGCCTCACCTGGAGTCTCCTAATCCTGTGTCTGGTCCAGCTGGATGCAGCTGGACAAGGATCACTCTGTGTGAGCCTCAGCCTGGTTTGTGCTTTTGCTTGGTAAAGATCTTTGTTGGGTGATTTATGGTTTTCTCAGCCTTGAAAAGGTCTCTTGAACCAAAATCTCAACACTGTGAGGACACAGTTAGTGGTGAACGTGGTGATGGTGGGTTGATGTTTAGACTGGGTGATGTTAAAGGCTTTTCCAACCTCAGCAATTCTGTGATCATGACAATTGTAGCAAACAGGACTAGAAAGGATCCCCAGGAATCAGTTTTATTTTTTTTTTTTTTTTTTCCCGTGTCTTTCATCTCCAACTGTGACTCCTCCACAACACTTGTCTAGCTCATTCCTGTGCCTGAGGCACAATTTAGAAATGTTATTATATAATTATTATATTTTATATATAAAATATACTTCCAGAAAGTACATTTTTATGTCTTTATATGTGATTAGATCTTTAGTAAGCACTTATTAAATAACCATGAGATTGCTGTATCATGGGGGAGTGGGTACAGGCAGATAAAACCATGCTGGAAGTGGGAGATTTTCCAGGCTGGAAGGGAGCTTGGAGCACTGTGCAGTGGTGGCTTCCAGGAGCCCTGATGGCCTCTGTGCTCTGCCCCAGGCTCTCACAGCAGCTTCCCAGGGGCTCCTGAACTGCCTGGTGTACGGCTGGACACAGCACGTGTTCCTGTCCCTGAAACGCGGCTCCCGCCGGGACGTGGACACCCAGACCCCGCTCCTGCGCTCCCAGAAAAAGTTCTACTCCAGCACAGCCCCCAGCAGCCCCCAGGACAACGAGGGCTCCACCTCCACCCTGCTCTGAACGTGTCCTGTTTCAGGAATGTCACCCAGAGCCGGGATGGGGCTGTGGGCTCCATTCTTCAGGATGGAGGAGCGCGAGTGAGGCTGTCACAGACACTCCCTGGAGGGACTTATTTATTTCACAGGTCTCTATGGCCTCTAAATGGATTCTTTCAACGAGGTATATCTTTAGCCCAGACTTTCTCTTGCTGGAAGTATCCCTAGGAATGCAGCAGAAGGTGTGGAACAGCTCAGAGGTCTCGTCCGGCTCCGTCAGAGGATGTTTCATTCTCCAAGCATTTGTCTTATTTCTCTGAGTACTCCCCTTTTACAAATTAACAGTAAAGCAAAGCGAGGATTTTTCAATCTCTGAAGTCACTATAACCATGAGAACATGCACCACACCAAGAGCCAACTGCAGGGAATGAAGAACTGCCAAGTAGGATAAAACATCAGCGCTCACTTCTGGGCCTGGAATTTCTCCACATTTCCCTTCTGTTCTTTGGGCCAACCCCTGCTCAGCCACAATACTCACAAAAATCAGCTGTTTCAAGCCTGTGGAGCACCATGAAGCAGGTGAGCAGGATTCCCTCTGGATCTCTACATTTCCAGATGCTGAGGTGAATTATTTACTGAGGTGCCACTGTTCTATAGAAAATAAAACATCTTAAACTGAGTTGAAAACAACTCCTTAAATTTACACTCTTTTTTTTCTAACAGCTGCACCTTCTGGGTCCAACCCCAAATATTTTACACAGCAGGTTATACAAGAAGAGGAAATGCTGCAGTTCTGTGTAATTAACTGCTGCCAGGGGAAGAACCACTCAGGCAGGATGGGATCCACACCCTGGCACAGCCCCTGGCACAGCAGCAGGAGGAAGCAGCACGTTAAACACACCCCTCTCATCCCTGACCCTGTTGGAGAGAGATGAGCCAGTGCAATTTGTTTAAAAGGGGATTAAGGCTTCCTAAGTGGGAAGGGATGGAAGATTACTCTAGAAACAATGACTGGAGTACTCCTGGACCTTCAGCTGTGGCAGTGAGAGCCCTCAGGGGGTGCTGACAGCCCCTCACAGGGCTCCCCCTCAGCTCAACACTCACCCAGTGTTTGTTTCAGGGGAGTTTTCTTCCTGGTGAGGGAGAGACATTCCTTGTGCCACTCGTGTAGAGCATTCTCAGCTGCTCTGGCTGCTCCAAGTGCTCCCAGGAAGTTGTTCTCTCCCTCCCTTTCCCTCTCTGGATGCTGACAGTCACTCACCCTCCCAGAACTGCTAACTCCTCAAAGGCACCAAGCAGATGCTCTTTTGGAGCCACTCTTGCTCTGAAGTGCTCCCGGGACAAGGGGCTCTCTGGTTCCTGTCATCCTTGAGGGGGAACAAAACTCCTTCCAGAGGCAGAAGTGCCACCCCGAGGGCACTGGGCTGTGTGGAAGGGTGAGGGGAAGCATTCCAAGCTCCCTGGAAAAGCAGAGGGAGCCTGAACACCAGCAGGGCCAGTTTTTTGGTGTCTGGTTCCATCAGGGCTCCCACTTCACCCACCTGCAGCAAATCATCAGCCTAAAGGAAGTGGTTCCCAGTTCCAATGTCACTGGAATGATACTGGCTGGGAAAATGTCACTGGACACAGGAGGGACTCATCCCTCCTTCCCAATCCTACACCAATCCTACAACCCTGGGGGGTTAACTGGGAGCACTGGGCAGCTGCTGCTGCCTCCCAATGGAAAGCTTGGCTTAAAAAAGGCAATTTGGGGTGTTGTTGGCAGGCAGAGCCCAGGATTTCCCAGGGATTTATCCAGCCTGTCCTGTCAGTCAGCCTTTCATCTCAAACCCCAGGGCACTCCTGTAAAAGAAATCCAAGAGCTTATTCCCACTGCTGAGGGAGGTGGGATGGGGGTGGCAGGAGAATAATGGAATCACTGAGGTTAGAAAGATCATGGAGTGCAGCCATTTCCAGAGCACTGCCCTGTGCCCAAGTGCTGCAGCCACACAACTTCCCATAGCTTCCAAGGAGCAGAAGGATGGCAGGAGAATCGTGGAATCATTAAGGTTTGGAAAGCCCTCGTGGAGTCCAGCCATTGACCAGCACCACTGTGTTCACCACCAACCCACGTGCCCAATTTCCTGTCAGTGGCCTTTGGAAAAAAGCTTTTCACTCCCAGGGAAAAGCAGAACAGCAGGAGAATAATGGAATCATTAAGGATGGAGAAGCCCTCCAAGATCATGGAGTCCAACCATCCCCCCAGCGCTGCCACATCCACCACTAACCCACCTCCCCAAGTACATCCACGTGCCTTGGGAATGCTTCCAGGGAAAAGCAGAGTGGCAGGAGAATTCCAGAGCTGTCCTTCCCCCCCTTGTGCCCTGCAGGGAATTTGGGACCCAAACAAAAGCAGGCAGGAACGTTAGAGTTTAGTAAAATCATTTATATACACCAGGGGTCATATTTACAATATAATACTGATCCCAAAGGAACATCTCAACACACAGCAGGGAAATGTGGCATGTGGGGACAGACTGGGGTTGCCAAAATCAAAGCCAGGAGTGACAGCAAAACTTGGACATGGTGCTATTTCCAACCAAAATCTCTTTCACCCAGTCAGGTTCTTCTAATTTTTAATAATACAGATATATAAAAGCTTCAAATAATCACAGGAGAAGTCAGATATACATAGAATTTGGAAAGGTCAAATGATTTCAGAGATTTTTCTTAAATAAAATTCTAAAATTAAAAAACAAACAGAGCTTTCCCACGTCTTTTTAGTGTTTCTTTGATCCCACACCTTTCCAGCTCCAGGTATTTACGAAATTCACAGTCTGCTACAAAGGATCAGGAGATTTATTACCAAGTAAAACCTTAGAAAAATCAAAGTGTCCTGCATTAGTGTCAACTGAAAAATAAAATAAACACAGGAAGGAGAAAGTCAAATTCTACTTCAAAATATGAACACGTTAAAATGTATTTAACTTTGAAATGTAAAACAACTTTTTAAAGGGTAAAAAAAAATTTCTCATAGAAATAAAACCATTTGACCTTGAACCTTCAAATTGTGTTTTCCTGATCTGTCCCTCCTCCCTCTGCTTTGGATCAGGCCTTTCTATCTATCACAGACAATAGAATTTGGAGGAAATCCATAAAAAGCAGTCCTTATGACAAAAGCCTGGAGCAGCTCCAATCTGATCCAGATTCTGGTTCCCCAGAAACTTCCTCCTTGGAGGGTAGAGTCACAAAGTGCTTTTGGAGGGAATTTTTTGCACTCCTGTTCAAACACAGGTGATTTCCTTGTTTCTACCTCTATTTGCTACACTTTAAAACTTCCAATTTCCCAGAAAAAGACCATGGATTTGAAATTAAAAACAGAACCATCTCTTACATTTCCAGAGTTGTGTGGATGTTGACATGACCTGGAATGACAGCAAGGACAGAAATGCACATCACAGGGCCTGAAAAGTTGCTGATACAACAAAAAAAAAATTATAAGTATTCCTGTTTCCTGCTAATTCTCTTCAGTTTTCACCACCAGGTCAGTGCACAAATATTCCATGGAGTGTCAGAGGCACAATCCTGGCTCACACCAACGTTCCCTGACGGATAAACAGGGACTGTTGTTACTCTGCAAGGAATCAGGCAGTGGAAAACTGTCCCCAGGATTAAAGGAAAGCTGCCAAGGTGCTGACAGGGAACAGGAAATGAAGTTTCTCCGTATAGAAAAACTAAATCACCTTTTACAAAACTGTATAGAAAGAGTCAGACACTGCTTTGCCAATCAAAGAAAGGCTGAAAGGGGAGTTTGGTGTAGAAAAAGAGAAATAAGAATTGCCCTAGGAGAGGGTTGGGGGGTTCATGGCTCAGGTTTGTCAATGTAAACCCAAAATGGATGAAATACAAGGTTCAGAGTCATGTCCTGGAGCCCTGAAAGGACCAAACTCCCCCAACATCTGCATGGACTGGTACCAAAAGAGCTCTAGAAAAAGCCTCCACCCGCTCTGCAAAGAAAGAAAAGCAGCCCAAGGTAGAAAACTAGAAATATGTACAGATTCTTCCCATTTGTTTCATTAATTAAGGTTAAAAAAAGCAGCTTTTGGAGCTGGCGTTCCAGACTAGTGTGTCCTGCCCTGGGCAGACAGCACGAGGACGTGTGTGAAGGAGCAGCCCTGGAGTTGTGGCTCCTCCAAAAAGGAGCTCAAAGGCATCAGAGAAATGGGAATCTGAGCTCTGGAGGGGACACAGGCCATGGAATCCCTGGGTGTTCCCACAGCAGCACTGGGATAAAGCCTCAAACAGGAGGAAAGAATGGGAATACAGGGGTGAATCACACACAACTGGGGGCTGGAGGAAACGAATCCCAGGCTGGGTTTTGTCCATAGAAAATCCCACCCTGGAAATAAAAACAACTTGCACATAAGAACTAGAACATTCTTCTGTTCTGCTGTTGGACACTGTGAGAAAAAGAAGAGTTTTTTTGCTGAAAGGCTGAATCAGCCTTAAAAAAGGTCTGAGGAAGATGAGGAGGAAGAAAGACAGAGGGGGAAGCCTTGAAGAAGGTCTGAGGGAGGTGGGGAAGAGACAAAAAAAGGAGAATCACTGCTCAGAACTGAAAATTCCAGCAAAAACATGGACTCTGGTGCCCTGGGCAAGGCCAAGGGGACTCCCAGGGCACTGAGCCAGACTGAAGGTTATTGAATTTAGTTGCCTCAACCTAAAGACCAAGAATTCAGGTGCCAAGAGCAGCTCTGAATGTGTGTTTCACAGCACTTGCTTCAAGTACTCACTGAGCAGGGGGTTAAACTGTGGCTCTTGTTCTCACACACAGTCACTGCAGTGCTGGACGTGGCAGATGGAAGCAGCTCCTGCAACTGGTTATTAAGAAAAAGAATGGTTTTAACAATATAAGCCACCCCTTTTGGGGCACTCATGATTAACAGTACATAAGTGATCATAGAGACCTCAAGGAACTGAGTTTTAAAAAAATATTACAGTACCAATGATTTTTTTTTTCTGTATCTACAACTATACAGCATTTTCAAGCAGTATGGAAATTTAATGAAATAATTATGATTTATTAATTTACATAAAAATACTTTTTACAGTTAAAGAATAAATCTTAAATGGTAAAAAAAATAAGATTAAGAAGCTCCAGCTATTGAGAGTCGTGGGAGTTTGTTTGCTCTTCGATGACTTGTTTGACTATTTCTGCCAGTTTTAGTCGATCCACTTTGTCTGTGAATCCTCTGCCTGGAAGGGAAAGAACAGGGAATCAACTGGAGCTGGGAACAAGGAGGGAAGGAATCCTGGCTGGAGTTCAACAAAACTTCCCACAGAAACCTGGGGCAACATCTGCAAGGGAACCAAAATGAGTTCTGGGGTCTTGTTCTGTTGGGAAAAAACGGGCACTTAAAAACCTAAATCAAACCAAATCCATCAAAGGAAGGAAGCAAGAGGCACAACCAAGCCCTTGGGAGCCTGGTGATGGCCCTGGGGGCTCATCCTCTCATCCAGGGGCCACCTGAGCATTCCCAAGGGGACTGTCCTGGTTTAGTTGTGTTTTCCACCCAACCCAAGGTGAGGAGATGTTGTGCTGACAGGGAGAAGGGCAGTGGAATAAACAGCTGGAAGGAAACCAGCTCAAACCAGCTGAGGAAGTTCCTAAAGGGATCATAAAATCATGGAATGGTTTGGGAAAAATCTTAAAGCTCATCACATTCCAGCCCCTGCCATGGGCACGGACACCTCCCACTGTCCCAGGTGGCTCCAGCCTGGCCTTGGACACTTCCAGGGATGGGGCAGCCACAGCTTCTCTGGGCACCCTGTGCCAGGGCCTCCCCACCCTCACAGGGAACAATTCCTTCCCCATATCCCACCTGGCAGTTTAAGCCATTCCCCCTTCTCCATCACAACCCACCTGTTCCCTTCCTACGCAACCCGGGGCCTCTGAAAACCCAACCCCAAACCTCGAATTTTAGAGCAGAACTTTCACCCTCCTTTCAAGCCCATTTTGGCAGAAGGGTTGGAATTGTGTGAAACCTAAACCTGCCCAAACCCCCCAGCCCTGGGTTAATTCCCATGTCAGAAGGGCCCTGCTTTCCCCACTCCCTCCTCACCATTCCAGCTGAAGCTCTGCAGGGTGTCCCGCAGCAACTTGCACTCCCTGTTGTACTTCCACGCCTCTTGCATCACCTCATTCAGCTTCTCATCCTCATTCTCTCCTGTCCAGGAGCACAAAGACAACCAGGAGCTTTGGCCTCAGGGCTCCAGCGGTGCAGTTGTCCCTCCTTTCCCCCTCACACACACCCCAGGAACTGGGATTTGGAGCAGACACTCCTGGAAGTCCTTTTCCCAGCCCTGCTCAACACACAGGACCCCAAATCCCAGCCCACAGAGCAGCAGGAATTTTGGTTTCCTCCCTCCCCACTGGCACAGACTGACCCAAAGTCAGTGTCTTAGAAATGGAACTTTCTTAAAAGTGGCAACCTTTACCAGCCTGGGGGAGAATGCACTGGGCAATCACATCCCTCAGCTTCTCCAGAGCCACGTTGGAGTCGTTACTTCCATTCTCAGGGTCGTGGATATAAACCCCATCCTTTGGCTTGGTGCTGTGAAAGGACAAGAAGGAAATAATTGGAGTTTGAACACAGCTCAAGTTCGTTACTGGTTGCATAACTGCACCAGGAAAACATACTCCTCCACTCTCTGGAAGGCTGGGAGATACATTTAGAATTAATTATAATTATTGGTCTTTATTATGAGACCATTTGAAAGACGAAGAAAAATAAACATTCCCTTAAATTAGTTCAAGTAAGCCCTAAAGTCCATTATCCTATTTTTCAGATTAATTTGAACAAGGAAGGATTATCTGACTTTTTCAACAAATAAATATCAGGATCAGAAGAAAAAAAAAACAACAAAACTTTGGAATTCTTTCTCCCACTTTGTCTCATCTTCTATGTGACCCATCTTCCCTGTTCTGCTCCCTGTCTAACACAGGAACAGGACCCAAACCCCCTGGGAAATCCACCCCCCAACTCTGAGTCCAGGGCTGCTCCTGGGCCATCCCAGGGCCCTTTTCCTGCCCCTGTTACCCCAACAGTTTCCTCTTGCGCAGGATTGGGTTGTTCACGGAGTGAAGGGGTTTCAGGCTGACTTTGAGGTCCTGGATCCTCATGTTTGCCAGTTGTTCTGCATGAGCCTGTTGGATCCCTGCAACCATGGCCTGGGAAGGAAAGAATTGCACCTCAGCTCCTTTGTGAAGGGATAATATGTGCACCTTGTTAGTTAGGGATGGAGGAGGGGGGCGGGGGAGCTCCAAAATCCTGTTTATTTTGGAGGTCTGTAGAAAAACTCAGGTTTGCATTAAGCAGGACATGGGTGGAACTACAGGATGATAAATCCCAGCCTTACGGGGGGGGAGGAGGACAAAGGATCATCTCTAATGTTCATGTTTTCAAGATGTGAGTGATGACTGAACTCCTGGAGCAGACCTTAAAGGGAACAAGGACTATTCATTTCAATAGTGAGGTCATAGCAGGGGTATAAAAAAGAGAAAAAAGGAGAGATTCCTCTTTCCCTGCCATGGCTGCTCTTAACACCAACCTTGGAGCAACTCCTCCAAGCCCAAATTCCCCATTTTATTCCCATTTTTGTTCTGTTTCCATTTTCTTAGAGAGATTTCTAAAACATCCCAAGCATCCAAGGTCTCCCCTGCTCCTACACAACATCCCTGACAAAAGAAGTGTTGTTCACAGAAATGCAGACCTTGTCCATCATCAGCTGGGCAGAGGGCAGGATGTTGTCCAGGGCCTCCGTGGAGTTGAGCCAGGGATGGTCCAACACCCCTTCAATGGTCAGTCTCTCCTCAGGTTTGACCTTCAGCAGCCTGGGAGAGGAAGGAATGACCCATAAATAGTTTTGTTGGGTTACAAAACACTTAGAAATCTCTAAAAAAGGAACCTCCTTGTGAAGCCCTTGGAGATTTTACATTTGAGGAGCCAGTGATACTTTAAAATTACTTCCCCAACTGATACTTTTCCTACTGATGTGGTTTTTCTTCTCCCAGTGCCTCTCATTTTTAAAAAATAACCGAGGTCAAGCCTCAGTCTGAGCCACGTTCTGGCTGTTAAACAGAGCCTGTGTTTGAAAGCCTCCCAGCTCAGGGATGTGTCCTGCATGGAAAACAGTTCCCACTGGCATGGGGAATAAAACATCCAAGCAAACCCTCATCCCAGAGCCTGACAGATCCCAACCTCCCCTGCCCTACCTCTCCTGACTCCTTTCAGACTGTGTATGATGAGCTCAAGGTTATAGATCTACCTGATCCCAATAAACCACCTGGAACTGGAATTTCAACATTCCTAAGGGAGACCCAGGCCTGGAGAGCTCTGGATGCTGCAGCCAGTGGTGGGTTTGTCCTGAATCCTCCAAAGACCAAATTCACAATTCACTCCAAGAACCTCAGGGACACCAAAATTAAACACTTGGGGAAGGAAACAAAAACATTTACCAGACTTTATGCTGAATATGGCAGGAAATTTCTCAGCTACAAGAGCTGCAGACGAGGTGGAAAACCAACCCCTTTGGGATAACACCCTCCCCAAGGGATTTTCCAATCTTTTAATCCAAGATAGATCCAACAGAACATTCCCCTGACTCACTTTCGCACGATGTCTTTGGCCATCTCGGAGATCTGGCTCCACTCCTCCTCAGGGAATTCAAAGCTTCCTGTCATGATCTTTTTCCTCATGTCCTTTGGGATGGTCCTGCTGTGGTGTTTGGAGTAGAAGGGAGGGTACCCACAGAGCATCACATAAATGATGACCCCCAAGGACCACAGGTCACAGCTCTGAAAGCAAAGAGAGCAAAATTCCTTGGAGGAATTTTTCGAGGAGCTTCCCTACAACTTCTGGGGTATTCCCAAAGGGAACAGAGACACAGCTCGGTCTCCTCCTCCAGGTCCAAATGAGTGAGGACCTTTAGGGATAAACATGATGAAGTAACTCCCAGCTGCCAAGCTGAACAACTTCCAGAGCCCCAAAAATAGGTTGGGAATTGTGTGGGACAGCCAGGATGTCACTTATGTCTCTCAGGATACCTGAATCCTCCTCCCTCAATCCCAGACAATAAAGGAATCCAGTAATTTAGAGTGGGAGACTGAGAAAAGAAACACTGAAAAAACCCCCATCTGTGATCAGGAAATCCAAGCAGACACTTAAGCTCTGCTTTAGCTCCTTAAATCCCAGCTCAAAAAGCGTCAAACTCCTTGTTCTTGCATGTGGTGGGTTAAATAACCATCCCTGGGGCTGGGATTCAGGTAGAACCTTAGCACTGGCATCAGAAACGAGCTCATTTTAATTCAAATTGACACTCCAAGAACATCCAGTGGTTCAAGCCAGGAGAAAGCATTGATAATATGGAGGAAAATGCCTTAGAATGTCCAAAAAGGAATACAAGCTTTCAGGACACTCTGCCAAGGCTCCACCAGCTGCCCTGGGCTACACAATGAAATGCTGGGGATTTTCCAGAGGATATCAGACCAGGTTCCACCACAAATTCCTAGACAAAAACAGCCTCTGCACATCCAGGCAGCTCTGGAGGAGAGCAGGAAAGAGGATCCCTTGGAACAGCCTCTTGCAGAGATGAAAGAACCTCCCTCTTGGTCTCACTCCAGCAGAATCATTCCACTCTCTCCAAAATAATTTCATATTTAGAGCTCCTTAACAGTGTTTGTGTGTTTTTCCTTTAATTAGAGGCTCATTAATTAGGTTTGGACTAAATGAGCATTTCATGCTTTGCTCTCTCACTGCCTTTAGTGTGTCATTCCAAACAAAGACAGAGCCTGCACGGGGGATTATCCTCTCATTTGCCCCTTCAGCTGAGTGAAATCTGCTCTGAACCTCCTGTTCAAAGAGAAATCCCTCTGCAAACCTGGCCACTCCCTCAGTCAACCCATCTTTGAGATACACACCCCAAGATGCTCCTTCCCACAGCTGAAAATACCCACAAGAACATTCCCCTGCTGTTCTATGGAGGGGAGATATTTGGCTTTTTAGGTGCATTCCTGTCAGATCAGAACACATTTATTGCTGCTCTAAGTGTCACTTTAGGGCACTAAGGGGGGGATAAACTGTGTCTGTGGATTTCTTGAAGGACACAGTTCCCCAGCTTACCTTGTTGTAAGTGTAGGGTGTGGGAGATGTGGGGATAATACCAGATTTCTCCTTCTGATGTCTCCTCTGTGCCTCCAATACCTGTTGCCACAAGGGGAAAAAAACCAAAGCAAAATACATCTCCTCTATAAACACAAAGATTCCTGATGGTTTTCCATTCAGGAAACTTGTCCCAGCTCCTGAAGACTCTCTCAAACTCAAATTTTTCCCTAAAAAACCTAAAACTTTCTACACTCAACTACAATGTTTTGCTGCTTTGAATGAAATTAGTGAGTTTTGCCTGAATTGGGCTCACTGCTCCCAACCTCCAGCACTCCCATGCTTGGAATTAGAACCCCAAAAGTGTGTCTGGAGGGTAACCCAAGCTCCAGAGAGCTTCTTTTTGCCTCTCCCAGGGACAAATCACACCAAATCCTTCCCTTGCTGATGAAATCTGTGGGTTTGGGTTTCCAGAAGCCCCAGAAGACACTTTCAGGTTCAGATCTCTGCTCTTGCCAGAGATTAAAGATGAGGGAGTGCCTAGCACTGCAATTAAAGATGATTTGCAGTTTTCTTTTTATTTTCTTCAACACAAAGGACACAGAGTGGGAGAAGCAGCACCACAAAGAGCAGCCTGTCTGTAATTAGAGGTTGTGTCTCAATGGCCAGGGGTAACAGGTAACCAACCCTCTGCCCTTTGCAACAACTGCCTTTTCAGAGCCTCTTTGTCCCAGCTTTGACCTTTTTTTAAACACAATCCTATAATTTTAATATAAGCCTGAGCTGGAAGAAGGGAAAGCAGGGACTTCTTTAAAGCAGCTGCTTTAATGCAATGAAAGGCCAAGGGTTGAATCAATGCTAAGAACAGTCTGGGAGTCACTGGCACTCCAGATTCCTGCAGCCAACAGACCTGAACAGACAGCAAAGGCTTCTCAAATTCCCTGGTTATGGAATATGAGGCAAGAAAAGGTTCCCCTTCAGCCCAGAATTGTCATTTTTATTACCTGAGGTGCAACGTAATAGGGAGTGAACTGTGGTGTCATCAAGTCACCTTGGTCTACTTTGGCAAATCCAAAGTCACACAATTTAACAGGAGCATCCTAAAACAAGGAGAAGAGGCTTCATGGCACAAATGAATGTAAGGACACAAAATTCTTGCCTTGTTCTCAGCTCACCTTTGTCACACACACACTTTTGGGTTTTGTATTTACACCCTGGAACTTGTGAGGCTGAAAGGTCACAAATTGATTTTTGAAACAAGTGGGGTTGTTTTCCTGGGTGCTGTGGGTCAGGAACAGCCTCTCTCTGAGTTTGGGAAAGCACAGAGCATGTTGTAGGGGGGGCCCCGGATAGCCATGGGGGTTATGAGCAGGAAAAAGAAACAAGGAATGTTTGGATCTCTCAAAGCCCCTCTAATGCAATGTCAGGACATCCTGATGATGTGGCAGAGATGATGTTCTCCTCAGAAAATCTGGGTTCTGTGCAGAGGTGGAAAAGCTGACTCATATTTAACAGACTCCAAGCACATCAGAGGATGGAAAAGCACCAAGTTCATAAAGGTGATTAAATTTTGTCACCATTAATGTCACTTTACAACTGTACTGAAAATCCCCATTGAGACATTTTACACAATTCAGCTGCAAAAAAAAAAAAAAAAAGGAATTCCAAATGTTCCTCTTACCAGAGAGTTATCCTTGAAGAGGAGATTCTCAGGTTTGAGGTCTCTGTGTGCAATGTTGAGTGAGTGGCAATGCTGCAAGGCCAAAGCTATCTGGAAAAGGGCACAATAAATCAGCTCCACTCCCCCAATTCCTACTCCTGGACACTCAGTTGAGCTTTAAAAAGGACATTTCCTGCACAGCTCAGACCTCAAACACTCCACATGGTTCTGAGTTAAGCCAAGCCTGGCCAGGCTGGGCAGTGAAGGGATGAGTGGGAATTAATCCCACCAAGGATTCAGTTTGTGTTTCACTCAAAGCAGACAGAAAACAAACCCAGGCTGGACTAGGCTTCCCAACCCTCCCAGTCTGATTGAATCCAGGCTTTAGTAAGCCAGGCCCTGCCCAGCAATTCCACCCTGTTGGACACCCAACAGCCACTTCTTGCTTCAATATTTCAGAGAGTATTTTACTGCTCCTGTTACTGCTTTTGGGATTCAACATTCAGGCACTTTTACTCTTTCATTTCTGATGGCACTGCCTGCCCTTTCCTCATTCCACGGGCTTTCAGCCAGAAATGCTTCCCTTGGGCCTTTCAAAGATGGTTTTTCTCCCTGCTGTGGTTTAAAACCCCAGAACCCAGGCAGGAAACCTCCAGGGAATGGACATTTCCAAGTGCAATTCATTTAAAGGAATCCCAAGAATAAATATTTAAACAGCATTCCTGAGACTGAAGTGAGGCACAGCCACTGAAATGCCACATGCCTTGTTCTCCTCCCTACAACCATGCTCAAAGCCCAGCTTGAAAACCAAAATGCCAGGTTGTGTCACAGCCCAGAGCAATTCCCAGCCTGGAAGCAGGAGCCACAGGGATTTTTAGGACAACACAGAGGACACAGCAGGAATCAAACCTTCTCTTTGACATTCCCTGCAGCCCAGGTGAGTTAAACCCACTGTCAGGATTTAAAGAAGGGTTAAAGGGTTTAAAGAACAACCTTCCAACCCTTTATCACTTCCAACTCTGGCACTGCCAGGTTCTAACAAAGCAGAGGGGGCAGAACTGAGGCTGACTGCAGTTTTTCCCCAGCCCTTTTCCCTGGGTTTCCCCTGGCTTTGCTCAGACAGGGCACTTGCCTGCTTGGTGACTTGGCTGGCCTGCTTCTCGGTGAAGTGGCGGTGCTGGCTGATCCTGTGGAACAGCTCCCCCCCTTCCATCATCTCCATGACAATCAGGAGCCGAGCCCTGGGCAAAAGGGGTCAGTTTGGGCACAGGAAAACCAGCAAGAAAGAGGAAAGAGCTGCCAAGCCAAGAGTGGATGTTTCACAGGGACTGACAGAGGCTCTTGTTTCTCCTACAGTGCTTGGAGCTCCTTTGGATCCTTAATGTTGGTTCTTTTCAGTTGCGTTCTTTCGTTTGGGTTCCTTAGTTTTGGTTCTTTTCATTTTGGTCCTATAAATTTTGGTTCTTTTCATTTGGATTCCTTCATTTTGGTTCTTAAATTTCGTTCTTTTCATGTGGGTTCCTTAACTTTGGCTTTTTTAATTTGGGTTCTTTTCATTTGGGTTCCTTAATTTTGGTTATTTTCTTTTGGGTTCTTTTCATTTGGGTTCCTTAATTTGGGTTCATTTGGTTCCTTAATTTTGGTTCTTTTCATTGGGGCTCTTTACATCTAAGTTAGGTTCTTCTTTTAATATGGTTTCCTTCATTTTAGTTCTTTTCATTTGGAAAGAACACAGGAATTGAGATCAGCACTGGTGGATCCTCAGGGAATTAGCTCCTGGTTCTCCCCACACAACAAAATCAGGTAAATCAGAGACCAGGACAGGTCTGAGCTCATTAATTCTCCCAGCTCTGAGGAGTTTTTCTAAACTAATACCCAATTTGAAGCCAAGATTTTTATCCCAATGGATATATTTTTATCCCAATGGATATATTTTTATCCCAATGGATATTAATGCCTAAAAAAATTAGCCTTTGTGGTTTGCTGTGTTCATTTGAAGCAGGACAATGCACTGAGAGTTTTCAGGGCTGAATTTAATATTTTTATAAACAATTCTTTCCCTCACACAATCAAAAAACCTACAAAATATGTATATTTAAATAGACAAAGGTCAGGGGGGAAAAACAAGAAGTTGCTTGGTCTGAGGGATAAATATGACACTAAATATGACAAGTGGGACCCTTGGAAATAATAATTTGGGTCACACTGATTAAAAACAACCAAAAAAAAGGAAACTGCAGAATAATCTTGGGCTGAACATGGCAAGAAAAGCTGGGAATGAATCTTACCTGGGGCTGGATTCATGTGGGAACTGCACACTGTTGGCATAAACCTCAATAATTTGGACAATATTGGGGTGAGTTGCACACATCATGTGCAGACGGACCTGGCAGAGAAGGGAGGGGATGTCACTGGACAAAAACATTTTATAGTGGCAATATCTGTATTACAGACCATGGAACCACACACAGAGTCCCAGAGAAAAAGCCTTTTTCGGATGTCTTTGGGGTTTTAAAATAAATTCACAGGTAGAAATTGCTTTAAAGGAGGAATAGAGATAGGAGTCAAATTGAAAATTAATGATTAAATCCTAAAATTCCATTTTATGGCTCAAAGATGCAGCACTCACAACACAGGGGACTCCAGCTCCTGTCCCAACACTCTGAAAAAGGAATTTTTTCCCCAGTTTAAAACTTCCTGGACTTCTCAATTAACTCAATGATGCTTTTTTTGGACACAGATTCTTTTTCCCCTGGGAACTGTCACTGTGAATTTGAGGAGCAAGAAGTGGAATCTGCCTAAATTTTGAGGACAGTGAATCCTTCCTTCAGTTCCTGAGAGCTGGAAGGAGTGCCCAGCATTTCAGCAGAGTGGGAATTTGGCACCTTGGCACCAGGAAGCCCCAGCCAGGATCAGAAGCTGATTTAAGGTTCCTGGCACACAGATAAATCCATTTAAAGTGCAACCCTGGCAATCCAAGGAATTCCAGGGAATCTCACACAGCAAACGTTGGTTTTGTGTGGAAGTTTTTAAACCTTTTTTTTTTACTTTTTTTCTTTTTAAACATTTTCTTTTAAACCACGAAACTGCAGGGTCTGTGGGGTGTCAGAGAGCAGGAACAGGAATTTTACCTCATTCCTGGCTTTGGGACGATCCAAAAGGATTTTCAGTGCAAAACGTTCTTGAGAGGATTTTTTCATGCAGACTCTGGAATTCCAGCAATAAAATCAGTCAGTCAGCAAGAATTTTGTTAAAGAGAGACATTGGAAGCATTTCACCTGTAGCTCTGAGTTTGTTCTCCATGTGGGAATCAACAAACTGGGAATACACACCTGGTACATCCCACATCAGGCAAACTTATTCTTACAAAAAACTCAACTTCCAGCAATAAAAAAGAATGATTTCAGGGCAAGAAGGAGCTGCAGGCAAGCAGAATTTACTCAAAATTCAGCTTGAAGAGATACTTTGGGTGAAAAGCCTCAAAGCACACATTGAGCACTCACACTATTTGTTTTATTGTAATTAATAAAGTGTTTTTCTGAAGGGAAAATCCTGCTTTTGGCCAGGCCAACAACTGGTTCTAAGCAATTTTTCCAACGAAAAAGGGCAGCTGAGGGAAGGGCCCACATTTGAAGAGACAGATAAAGGAATAAAGCATCAAGGGGGTGTTGTAATGAACACAAAATGGAGGAGCAGGAAACAAGGCCTGGGCAGGGAGATGGCCCTGTGGAACACCCAGGAACACTGGTTTTCCAGCACAAAATTCCCATTCCACCAAGGGAGAGGCCTTGTTGGAAAGGGAAAATAGGTTTTGCTCCACAGAAAGCACCCAGGGGTCAGAGGAGGGAGGTTGGGATGCTCATGGAATTCCCTGCCTTGGCCTCACAGGGTGAGGTGAAAAAAGCTGGAAAAACTAAGGAAGGGACAGTGGGGATGGCAGAGAGGAGGGTTTGGAAGGCAGGGACACCAGAATCCAGGGATTAAGGGGTTCCAGGAGGAGTTGCTGTGGTGACAAGGGAGCCCTGCTCCCCCTCGGCCCCGGGAAGCCGGCGGGACACGTGAGGGGACAAAAAAGGACAAAGGAAACACAAAACCTCACTGGCAAAACCTCACATGCAGCGGGTGCTTGTTGGGTTTTATAAAGGCTTTTCCCAGGGCTCGCTCTGTCAAAGGCAGATGTTAAACCCTCCCTGATTTCTGCACAGGCAAACCCTGAGTTTTCTCTTACCTCACGGGCCCACTGATCCCAGCTCCCAACTTCTGAGTCCAGTTAATGTTGTATTCCTCTAAAATGGAGGTTTCCTGTGCAAAAAAGGGGCAGGAAGAGGGAAGAGACAGTCAAAAATGGCATCATACATAAAATTATTAGAGCTCTTTGTGAAACATCCGAGCAGCAAAGAGCCCGCTGGGGAACACTGGCCAGAAGGATCAATGCCCAGGCAGTAATTTGTCTGTCTAAAATGATTTCTGTGCAGCTGGGATTGCTCATCCTGGCAGCTGGCAGCGGGATTATTGGGGAACAGAGAGTGGGATCTTGTGCTTTTAATACACAAAGGGCAACAAGGGCATAAATCCACTTATAAACCCACCTATAAATGATCAATCACAACTGAAGGCCCCAAGCACAGCATTGATATGGAGGTTTGGGGTCACAGAGTACACTGGGAAATTCCAGTTTTCCAACCTTTGAAGTCATTACACTGTAAATGAAACCCTGCATGACTAGTTTTAGCTTATCTGATAATAAACCAGGCTCATATTTATGATCCTTTTGTCCAAATCCCTCTGAACAGGGCTTGGTTTTGTTGGGAGAAGCTTCAACCCATCCCAGGGCAGGATGGAAATTCAGGGCATGGAGGGGTTTGATTAATTTGGATTAAAGCTACTGCCCTTTGTCCTTTTATTGTGACTCAGGATCACCTTCTCAAAGCTTGGCTTTGGGATAAATCACCAAAAAAAAAGGAGCTGGTACAACCACCAGCACTGGGAACACTTAAGGAATCAGGGAAAATAATTCCCAAATATCCTGAAAATTGATGGAAGAGGCCACTCAATAAAGCAACTTTATTCTGATGAGATTCTCCTCTTCTGTTAATAATTAAAACATGAAGATTTTGATCCCTGAGATGAGAAAACAGGAACACCTTCATCCCAAAGCAGCTGGGAAGTTCAAAGGAATAACCCAGAGATCAAAACCACTTGTCAGCATTTCCAAAGGGCACAAAATCCAGACTTTGGGAGCTCACAGCTCCCAGTTCACCAATTAACACTCAAACATCCATGTCCACAATATTTGGAATAATTATTTCTGGCTTCAAGGGCCTTAATGACTCCAGAATTCTCAGTTTTTCGCGGAATGCTGAAGGGAAAAGGTTGGAAAGTGGAGATTTGAGGGAGAGAAACATCAGGGCAAAGCCCTTTCAGGCTTCAAGGACTTTCCCACCTTAACAATTCCAGAATTCCCAGTTTCCTTTAATATTGACAGGAGAAGGGTTGAAATAAAGAACTTGGAGGGTAAACCCCAATCTTTACAATAAATTAAAGCTGCACAAACTGCTGCTGCCTGGACAAACCCCACAGATCCAACAGGGAAAAGCCACAGTCCCACCCCCTGCCCAAAACTCAGGATCTGGGGAGGAGAACATCTAGAAGTGGTTTGGAATTGCAGGATTTGCCCAGAACTTGGTTCTGGTTGAACTGAGAGGGGCAGGAGGCACAAAAACTGTTTAAAACTCTCTGTTTTAAACCCCCCAAAATTCTTTGCCTTCACCTGAAATGCCCTGAAACACTTCAAATTCTTCTTTTTCCAACCCTGCAGGACTTTGCTTCCCTTGCACTGGGTCAGGAAAAGAGCCAGGGCACAATGTTGAGATTTGTTTAATTCAATTTGCTTGGATTTCCTCCTGCTTTGGGTGATTTTTTTAGTGCAAAACCCCCCTATGTTTTAAAGAGATTCCATTCCTTTTTAAACCTGGAAGTGTCCAAGGCCAGGTTGGAGCAACCTGGAGCAGTGGAAAGGGAGGAACTGGATGAGCCTGGAAAGCTTTCTAAGCCAAATTATTTGGGATTGATTAATTAATGAATGAATTAATCAGCCCAGATCTCAACACGAGGTGTTGCTGCTTCTCTTTCCTTGGGGTTTGAAGCCAAGGAGTTTGTAAAGACAAAGCTCTCCCATGGCAGAGAGCTGGGAGAAGGAAAAGTGGGGAATCCCAACCCACAGGGGCCTTTTCCCTCCAGGAATTGTCTCCTCTTTATTCCAGAGGGTTTTTATGGAAAACCTGGGACCTTTTTCCTGCCACTTTATCCCCAAAGGGATTCCCAGGAAAAGCCACAGAGGATCCAACCACAAACATCCCTCCCCCAAGATCTGCTCCCAGGAAAAGGGGGAACAACTTCCCCAGGGAATTCCAGGGAGGTGGGAACAGGGTCTTTCCTTCGGGAAGGATGGACTTT
>VXBA01003774.1:0-18053 GCA_013399895.1 Serilophus lunatus
CTGCCCTCCAGCAGAGTGACACTCCACCATCTACAGAATTGACAATTCTGCTGAGTTACTCAAACTTAGTCAAAGCAGCCTTGTCTCTATGAGATCCTCTTCAGTGCCAAGTGTATCTTGGAGCCACTAATAGCACAAGAATGGACAAGGGAACAAGTGCCTCAGAAAATGACAGAATCATGGAATATCCTGAGGTGGAAGAGATCCACAAGAATCGAGTTCAACTCCTGGCCCTGCACAGGACAACCTCAACAATCCCATCATGTGCCTGAGAGCATTGTCCAAATGCTCCTTGAGCTCTAGCAGCCTTGTCACCATGGCCACATCCCTCTCACTTTGGATTTGAGCCCTCCAGGATGGGTGACAGACCACAGTCCACCAGCCCCTTCTAGAAGGTTCTTCCCTCTGCCAGCTGGCTCCGGCAACCATCCCAGCCCAATCCTTAGCAGAAGCTGCACTGGGCATGCTGATGAAGGAGGCTCTTAGGATATTTGGGGAGGTAGAGGTCAGAGAAACACTGGGAGCTCTTCCTTGCCTTTACATTCCTTCCCCAAACTGCTGCCTGCAAGTGGCCAAAGTGACGTGTTTCCAGCCAGGAGAATATCAGGAAATGCTGGATTCCAAATTCTGGCTGGGATCTGCATCAGGGTCACCCCTCTGTGCAAGGCTGATGGAACAGGAGTAGCACCATCACTGATGCAAGTAGAATCACTGGAGGCTGAAGAAACACCATTTATCTCTATGCAAGGGAAAGCCAAATCTCATCACTGCACTTGGCAGCTCATTACTGGAAAGAAACTGGAGGGAGCTTGGGAAAGATCAGGGCAGTGAATGGAACTGGCAGAAGGAGAGGTGGGTGAGGACACAGCTCACATGGGGAGCAGCTCTCCCACTCAGGGAGCCTCCTGGCTCCTTACAAACTGTGCCTGAAGCAGGAGACAGCTGCAATGCAGAGCAACTTCTGCAAAAAAACACCAACTCCCCTGCATCAGGAACCTGCTCCCATCACCTTGATGGTGTCTAGCCAGCTCCCTCCTCCAGCACACACTCCTACCTGGAGCACTGCTTCCAGCTCTGGGGCCTCCAACAGCAGAAGGATGTGGAGCTCCTGGAGCGAGTCCAGAGGAGGCCCCGGAGATGCTCCCAGGGCTGGAGCCCCTCTGCTCTGGAGCCAGGCTGGGAGAGCTGGGGGTGTTCACCTGGAGAAGAGAAGGATCCAGGAAGACCTTGGAGCCCCTTCCACGGCCTAAAGGGGCTCCAAAAGAGCTGGAGAGGGACTTTGGAAAAGGGCCTGGAGTGACAGGATAAGGGAAATGGCTTACCACTGCTATAAGGCAGGGTTAGACTGGAGATTAGGGAGAAGGTGATCTCCACTCTGGATCTTCAGTTTAAACCATGACTTACTTCCACGTTAGAAACAACTTTTTATCGATTTGAAGGCCCCGTAAAATCAAAATTTCTGCTTTTCTTGCCTAAACTACAATTTTCTTACTCCTTCTTCTCATTACTTGGTCTGTGCTTTAATTGGTCCACATGAAGCACAGACCTCAAGCTGGATACACTGCTCCAGCCTCAGCAACAGCCAGGAGAGCCAGAGAGGATCTCACACAAATCTGAGAGCTCACTTTCTCAGAGATCACAGTGAGGTTGACCATCTTGCAGCTCCCCGGATCTTCACTCCTACCCTCCTGGAAGGCAAGAGTGAGACTGGCTTTCTTTCAGGCTTCAGGAGGACCACAAGCCAACGGGCTCTCATTGCCAGCTCCCTCAGCAATCGTGGGTGCACCCATTAGGTCCCACGGATTTGTCAATGTTCAGTTTGTTTAGTGCTCCCTGACCTGGTCCTCCTCCTCCTCTGGGTGCAGCCTCCTCAGATCCAGACCTTCTCCCTGATGTCAGGGGTCTGAGAGTCCCCATATACATATAAAAGCCCCTCTTGTTGCCCCCAGATCCAGCTTCAAAAGGGCTTTGGCTTTCCAATCCCCAGGCCTGTGTGCTTGAACTACATCTCTACAGTCCTCCTACACCACCTGCCTCTGCTTCTCCCTCTTGTACATCTCCTTTTCATGTGTAAGCTCAAGTAGGAACCAACAGCACATCCATGCAGACCGCCTGCTGCCTTTGCTTGACTCTCTGTTCATCAGGATCCTTGAAAATCCCCCAGCTCTCCAGGGCTGTGTCCCACAGGAACACAGCTCTCCAGCCCAGTGACTTCCAGACAGTCACCTGGGAAAGCAGTGATCTGATGTGTTTGCCTTTAGCAGGGGGTTGGAGTAGGTGGTCTCTAGAGGGCCCTTCCAACCACAAACATTCCAAGACTCTGTGATCTCAAGGGATAAATTAAAGCCCTGACACTCGAGATTCAAAGCCCCTTGGCTACAGCAATTCATTAACTACAGCTATCTGCACTCAATTCCCAGTTTCCACAGCCTCCTGTTCCACAAACTAATACCCTTCCATCCTCTCCTTTATCATTTCTGGCTGTGTAGGAGAAAATGATTTTCTGAATTAATATTTTTTAGCCAATTCATAATTATTTATAAACCTTTCCCCTTAGTGGAATACATTTTTAATGAAGATGATGCCCAGGAATTGGCAAGGCCAGAGTTTTAGCTGGCTCAGAAATACAGATATTCTAAATAAACTGGGGGAAGGCCATTGGACTGAACAGCTCCAGATCAAGTGACTGGAAACAAGATGATCCAACATGAAGGTTTTTAAAAAGTAAGGATTCAAACAGTATAAAGAAAAAAAATGGGAATGCCATAACTGTCAGCATCATTCTTTTCTACATATGTGCTAAAGCAGCCTCTCCCTCTGAAGACTGTGCTTGTCAGACAAAAAGGCAAGCCAGGCAAGACACAGGATGGGAGGAAATACAGGACAACTAAAGAAAATTCCATCCCATTCATCCCTAGCAAACCCACAGCAAGCCCAGTTAAGTTCTCTTGATAAGCATAATGTGGCAAAGGGTGGGAAAACTCTCATTTCCTAAACCAAACAGCTCCCTGGGATCACCCTCCAGGGCTGGCAACCTCCCCTTCAGCCAGGTTTTGTTGGCCATCAGCCTCCAGCTCTTGCACCTCAGCAATGCAGGAGCGGGGGTGACAGTCCCCACCTCCCTCAGCATCCCTTGGGAGGGCTGGCACAGTGATCCTGGGAGCCTGGAGGGAGCCTGGTGCCCTCCTGCAGACACCTGAGCATCCCTGTGCTCCCCCAGGTCTGTGGGTGTCTGAGGTGGGGCAGGTGAGGACGGTGGGAGCTCGTGCTGCTGCCTCAGCAGACACCACTGGAGGTCAGTGTGAGCCAGCACCGCCAGGCAGTGGGACGGGGACAGGGATCCCATTGCCCTGCCTCTCCTGGGGTCCCTTTTTTTGTCTCCCCAGTCCCTCTTGGGACAGCTTCAGAGGCAGGAGCAGGCAGCTGGGCCTCCCTCTCCCCCAAGCTGCTGATGTGGGGTGAGTGCACACAAATACCTGCTCACACACACAAACACGTTTTTCATGCATGATTAGGGAGCTCACAAGGGGAAATGATGCTCCAGCTTGGGAACAGGCAGGATCAGTCTCCAAACCTCCTGGATACACCACGCTGCATCAGTGCTCCTCCACGAGCAACAGGGACTGAAAAATCCACCACAGTCAAGCTACACTTCAGCAAAAAGATTAAAGAAAATGAGAGAGATAGTTAACAGAAAGGAGCACCAAAGTAAATCCTTAAGGGTGGCATGGAGACCACACAGACCACCAGAAAAGACAAGGCTGGGCACATGGTCTGTTAGGAAAGATGCAACGAAGCTGGTATGACCCAACGAGGAAGAAATATGGAATATTAGCAGAGCAGACTAAGAAGACATGATTCAAAAAGCCAGATCTGCCTCTGAACACAGAAAACAGAACAGCTCTTTGCCTCAATCAGATTAAATGCAGTAATTCAATCAGGCAGGCCAGAAATCAATCTGAGGGGTAACTGGTTAAAGGCATCAAACCAGTGCCAAATCCTTTTTGTGACGCATGAGGAGCAAGGCAGGCAGCCTGCAGGGAACCCACTGAGGCGCGGAAGGAGCCTCAGGAATGTGTGCACACAGGAGGGGATCCTCTTCCACCTGAGATCAGCCTTCCCCAGCCCTGGGGACCCCCTGGGCTCAGCCCAACCACCCTCCCACCTGTGCCCTGGGGAAAGCAGCCCGGGCAGGGGAGCAGCTGAAGGACTCACGGGGGGCTGGCAGAGCTGGAGGCGGGGGGCAGCGACGTGGGCCGGGGGGGGCTGCAGCCGGGCACACACAGACACCAGGTTGGAGAAGAGCCGCAGGAAGCGCAGCTCCACCTGCGCCCCACACGGGAAGGTCAGCGTTCTGTTCAGGGGCTCTGGAAGGAAAATTCAAGAGAGATCAGCTCCTTGGAGGGTCCTGCTGACACCTCCCTGTAGCCTGGTGTCTCTGAGGGGCACGGGGACCCCCAGACCTCTCCTCCCCACGCCCTGCATGGCTCACCATGGCTGCGTCCCCAGCGCTCGGCGCCTGCTCCTGAGGGACAGATGGGGTCTGTCAGGGACCGGGCTTCCTTCAGGGTGTGTTTGATCTCCATCACCTGCTTCCCAGTGACCAGGGGATCCCGGCCGATGTCTGTGGGAAAGAGTTGGAGGCACAGGGGTCACTCCGGGTTGCTTATTGATGCCCCTGCCTTTCAGACCCTACATTAACATCTCCATACTGCTGCCAGGCTGCTGAAAGCTCACATGGGGCATGGCCTGGGATTTGGATTTTAGGAAGGGTTGGCTGGCTGGCTGGGACGGGATGGTGCAGAGCCACTAGGTCTCTGCTCTCTCTTCTCACCCCTGCTACTGAAGTGGATGGTTTCTAGCTCGTCCCTCACCTTCTAACACATCCTCCAGCATATGTGTAACCTTCTTCTCTTTCAGAATGTGTTTCTTCAGGTATTTCATGAAGATCCCAGAGCTGAACTCCCCATCCTGCAATTCATAAGCTTCTGCATCTTCGATCCTGTAAGAGTAAGGACATTTCTTCAGAGTCCTTACATTTCTGCACCAGCCACAAAGTCCTGGAGGTCAGTCTGGGCTTGCCAACTCCATCCAGACTTTGTCGGCCAAGTCCAAGTTAGCTTCTCAAGGAACAATATGAAGTGCTTGGGTTTGGCCCAGGAGATGGTGGGAAGGGCACTGAATGTGAAAAATTAGTGGAAGGGGATGGGATAGGAAAGAACAGTCTCCAGCCTAGTCAGGTGACAGAAGGTGAAAGACCAGCAAAACTGGCACTGGAGCAGCAAGCAACACCCATCATCTCAGGAGGCTTCAGGTGGGCTGTTCACGGCACACAAACCTGGGAAATCAGTTTCAGGCCTGAAAGACAGCTGACAAAAACTGATGTCACCTTCATGCACAACCTGTAACTGATGCCCTGTCTGCCATGAGTGATGGCAGGAGGAAGGACAGAAATGCCTGAATAGGAAATGCAGCAGATGGAGGATGAGAGCCAGAGGAAACAGGAGAGAAGCCCTCTCCAGCCTCCAAAGCCACTGTGCATGAAAGGATGAGAGGAGATACGGCTGTGCCAGCATCTGGTCCCATGTGCCAGCACGGCTTACGTGGCACACTTACGTGGCATAGCCATAGACAGTATTTCCCCAGGGCTCCAGCGGCTGCACATGGGAGAGGGCACGTCCTGGGTTGTACCTGGAAGAGAAGGCAAAGGCATGAGTCAGTGTCAAGGATATCTGTCAGCTGGAGGGGATGAAGAACACACGCTCCCCCACGTCCATCTCCTAGGGATGGCAATAGGATCAACCCTCACCTCAGATCCAACCACAGAGATGAAAGCTGGGGGTCCCACCAAGAATCCAAACCACAGGGAAATGAGTAGATAGGTCCAGCTGCAACCAATCTGCACTGGTGAGCTGTTCCCTGCCCTGCACCAAGCCTGGAGCTGCGGGGACATCCTTCCTTTATCCTTCCAGAGGCTGGATTTGAACAACTACAGGCAGCAGCAGCACAGTGCAGAGAATACATGGGTTTACCACAGCCCAGGGGACCACTGTCCCTGGGGAAGTCAGAGGTGTGCACAGCACAGAGGGTACCCCACAGGATAACACACAGACCCCTTCCAGACCACACACACACTTCTGCCTCAGAGAACCAAAGGAGAACATCCCCAGATCTCACTGAGTGATGGGATCAGAACACACACCAGCATCTTGCAGGCCAAAACTGGTCCTGGCACCTCGATCTAAATGCAGCTGAATGAGTACATCCCCTATTTTTTTCTAAAATCAGGTAGATCCATGCTGACGGGCCTGGTTTCCACAAAACAAGATCTCATGGTTGCACTGTATGGTCAAGCCTTGCCCACATGACTGCAGCCAGACTGACAGCATGGGGACAGGCTGCCTCCAGTTCACACCAGTGACTTGGAGCTGTTCCCAGTCACACAGTGACAGGAGCCAGGCACAGAGGCAGTGTTATCCCCACATTATTCAATTCCAGCACAGCTTCCTGAGGCTGAAGGTGGCACACTAAGGAGAGCAGAAGGAATGGCTGTATCCCCAGCAGCCAGTGTCACATACTGCTGGTGGCACAGTCTGGAGATGTTTCATGGCAGGATTCAATTGGCTTATGTAAGTTGTCTTAAAGATGATCAGAAGAGAAAATGTGGGAAAGGAGTTATGTTTCTAAATATGAATATTGAGATTTATCCACCCCTCTGCTGCTGCTAAATTAATGCAGAAATCTGGGATTCCAGATCCAAGGATAAATCAAGAGAATTCCTGGAAGAGGCAATCGCTTCCACCCAAAATCAGCACATAAATGTATGAGGCTACACACAGGCTCCATGTTCCTGGTTCCTCCTCTGCTAAAGCTGAACATCTGCTCCCACTTGGCAAAGAAGAATATGTTTCTCAACGCCCTGGCATTTCTGATGCCAACATATGGGATGAGGAGATACTGTGGGAGAGCTCCCTCTCAGCACAGACACAGCTCCTCCTGGTTTGTGCACAAGCTGTTGACAGACCTGAAGCACCAATCCAACCAAAAAGGGCCTTGGGAAAGGAGGTCCTGGAAGCCTTGTTTTACACAGTGCTGTAAACATACACAGCTCTGAAATCCTGACACTTTCCTAAGCTGAAACGGTGACCTCTTAAGAAACAGGAGCAAGAAGAGAGTTTCTATAGCAATCCCTCACAAAACGGGATAACAGCCACTGCAGGAAGTGCTGTGCTTGTTGTGGGAAAGAGGAGGTGTGAGTTTTGGGGGAGAGAAAAATAGCTGACCAACCTTGACTAAACATCCCAGCTGATCTCACACTGCATCCTCTTTCTGGAGCCCACTGAGACCTCACTGAGCACAGAACCACTGGCAACACCGAGGAAGGAGACGACAGCTCAAAGGGAGACACAGAAGCTCAAAAGCTGTTTTACAGATTGTTAGCATTAATGTTGGCGATCCCTGTGCAGCTCCCACGTCACCTCCCCATTACACAGTGCCCTTGGATGAGCTGCCAGCAGCCCAGAGGTACACTATCCCAGCTCCAGCAGTGTACATGAGAGCCAGGTGCTCCTGCCTGCTGCATGCCATCCCCTGCCTGCTATCCTGCTGGGGAGAGCAGCAAGAGGTGGCCAGGTGTACAAGGGAAGCAGCACACTCTACTTTCAGCCTCTAGCAAGAAGGGAGAAAAGGGATGCTTCACTCCAGGGAGTTCAGCACAGGATCAAAGGACATCAGCTCCAGTGACATTGGCAATTCAGAGCTGCAGCCTAAGTCCCTGTACAGACAGCTTTAAGCTACTCAAAGTGAGCATCCCTACCTCTGCAGCTAAAAGGCATCAGAGATTTATCATGTCTCCAAGGGCTGATGGCTCTTTCAGGGTATCAAAATCCCTATTGTCTTTCTGGTTCTTAGCACAGGAACCACAGTAGGAAGAGTGAGGCTTTCCTGCATTTGCTCTCCAGCTCTTCTCTGACCTGTAAATCTGCCTCAGGAGACTGAAATAAATGAACTAATGACAGCTTCTACTAGAAAAGTCCACCCACCTCTGCTGAAATTGGACAAGTAGTAATTTTCTGCAGCAGGATAGAGATCTGCAGGCCAAGGGAGGATGATGGGCTTTCCACAGACAGCGGGAAAATGCTGATCTCTGACCTCAGCAGCAGCTGCTTCACAACACAACCACTTCAGAAGGATTTAAGGCCACTAAAATCAAGTAGCATGGCTTAAAATATTTTCCCCATCATGCTGCACTCTTCTTACTGAGACGTTAATGAGAACACAGCCATGAGAGCTGAGTTGAACACTCCCAGGCTGGGAAACACGGACCAGGAAAGCACATGACCAGTGAGACCAGGTCAGGTGGGTCAGGCTTGAAACACAAAAGACAAACCCTGTGCTAAGCTTCAGCCAACAACTTTTGCCAGGCAGAGCCATTGCTCCATGGCCTTGAGGCAACTTGCTTATATTTGCCTATATCTGCCTGCATTTTCTTCACCTCGAAAAATCAAGGGAGGGTCTCCAGCCCCTTCTCTGCAGCAGATCTCAAATATCTGATGCTCTTGGCACTAACATTTTGACCAACCTGTCTTTCCAGAACATCTTGCATGACCTGACAGTGTTGCTGATTTTATGACAGACTGATAACCTTTGATGGAGCAGTACCACAGGGGGTGTGGCTCCAGCACTCCATGGGAACACCCCAGAGGTTGTGTTGAAGACCAGAGCTGAGGTTGGCCACCAATCCCCAGCCCCTCAGAATGTCCATGCCAGGTGAGGAGGAGGGAAGAGCACCCTACCACTTCCTGCAGGTGTCCAGCAGGATGACGTTCAGGGCTGTCTGCTGCTGCTGCATGTTCTGGAGGATCCTCTGCACGCTGATGCAGTTCTCAGGGGCGTAGGGCTGTGGAGCATCAATGGGGACCATGTAGTTCCTCCCCAGGTGTTCATACCCGTGCCCGGCATAGTAGAATATAGCTGGGAACAGGGAGAGCAGAAGGTGAATCAGGATGCTAACCTGCAGGTCTGTAACCAGCTCCCCACAGCCATGTCCTGTCATGAAGGGACACTGGTGCAGGGCAGACCTAGACCTGCAGCACCTATGAAACTGGAGCTACGTTGACCTCACAATTTTGACTTTTTTCCAATTTATCCCCTTCGGCAGAGTTGGAAGCAGCCCTGACAGGTTCTCCTGTACTCATGGATTCCCACATTGTCACCTGAAGTCACTGGGTTTACGTATTTCCAAACCACCTGTGCTTCAGCACCTGTCAGGCTGAATTGCACCTTTGTACAAAGTTTGGGTTAATCCTCAGATGTCTGCAGGAAAATTACAACAGAAAAGGATTTTACAACAATAGAAGATACATCAACAACCTTTTAAATGAGAAGCTCCTCAGCTTCCTAGTTTTGAAGAAGAGACTAACAACTGATTAGGGGATGGAAAACACTCTCCAGATTTCAAAGGTCTGCCTCTATTTACACACCTATAAGCTGGTGAAAAATTAAGACAGAGAGAGGCGACTTCCCCAGATGTCCAGAACACACGGACCACATAATTCAACAACCTCAGGCAGACACCAGCCCTGTTAGGCAGGACAGGACTCAGACTCATCCAGGTGCTGGTCAGAACTACAACACCCAAAAAGAATTTTGGTTTTTACTCTTAAGCACATGAAATTTAGCAATGTTTTCTGCCTCCACAAGACCTGGCAACACAGGGACATCCAGATGAAAAGCACTGGGGAGCTTGGCAGAGGCTGAGCTGGTGCTCCTCTCCAGCTCCTGTGTTCTGTGCAGGGCTTTCCTCCTGCACAGGGATCCCCATATGGGCTGAAGCTTCCCAAAAGGAAGTTGCACGGAGGCTGGTCACCCCTCCCCAACACTGATGATACTGCTTGGGGGATGCTCGTTGATGAACACAAACTTTGAGAACTGAAACGGGTTAAAAATAGCTCTGTGAAGTGACACAGTTGTGCTACTGCAGTGGAGGGATGGTGAAAAGGAAGAGGTCAGAAATGGAAACAAGCAGCTAAGAGGAAACAGCAGAAGAAATTCTTCAGTCAGATTTGCTGCCAAAGCCTACACTGCAGTGAGTAACTTCTTCTCTGTTTTTTCTTCCACTGTTCCCGCTCCTGGACTCGGCAGGACACACACTCTGAGCTCCCATTTTGCAAGGGATGCTTGACGGGGACAGAAACTGAAGGACTGAAAGCACGACTTCACTGTGTGGAAGATGGAAAACATGATCTCATACTCAAAAAGGCCTCGAGTCACCTTTGGTTTCTATTCTCAGGGGACAATGGAAAGTTTCTTAAACGGCTGTTTCCGCAGATGCCCATGAGATTTGGGTTCCTCTTCTTGTAGGTCGCCAGCCAGACGCCACGGGCTCTAATTTGCAGAAGTTTTAAACTTTTGTAACTTGTAAATCAAAGCCACAAACCCCTTCCCTAAGACTAGGAAAGGGTATAAAACAGGAAGTCTTCTGGGAAAATTAGACTCAGGCACTACAGGCTGGGCCCCTCAAGTCATCGAGTGCTGGTGGCTTTCGTCTCTCTGCCTCTGCCCATGCAAGGAAGTGACGACATCTGTCACCAGGCAGCATCACTGATGCTTGGGAAAAAATGAAATATTACAGAAAAGCCCACAAAGAATGATTCAATCCTTGAATTTTTTAACTTCTGAGGTCTTGTGCACCTGACTGCACCAGCAGGTGCTCCGCACACAATATAAACCATGAAGACTTGTGTCCAAATCCAAAAAGACATGAGTTTCATACCATCTGAGCAACTTTTCCAGCCTCTCCTGGACTTAAATCTCTTCTGAACAGGGAAATCAATAATTTGCCCAGAGAAGGAAAGAGCTTATTTATTCTGAGCTCTTCCCACATCGTGTGAGTCAGCAATGCTGATCAGACAAACTTCCGAGTACCAAATTAAAAAGGGGAAGCTCCAGGCGCTGCTTATAATGCAGGAAATGTCAGCACGAGGTTTAATTAAGGCATGACTCCATCTTCCAAGTATTTCTCTCACAACTTTCTGCTCTTGTTGCATTTCCGATGTAATTTCTTTGGCTTCGGAATTTTTATGACCCTCAAAATAACATGGGGGGATTCCTCATTTGCATGAGAAGGAAATAATTAGATCACTCAGGGGATGTTTAGGGCCTTCAAAAATCCTCTGCAGCTTTTCTAAGACATTTGGAGGAAAATCCTGGCGATGACCCCTCACCTCCATACGGTGAATTGGAAAAGCTTTTGGATCATAGAATCATTAGGGTTTGAAAAGATCTCCAAGGTCACCAAATCCAATCTTGGAACGAATCCCACCATGTCCACTAAACCATATCATGCAGTGCCACATGCACCTCTTTTCTGAACACTTCAGGCCCCGGGTCTGGGAGCAAAGGGGTAAGGAGCTGGGCTGGGCTGGGCTGGAGATATAGCAGTGGGCAAAGGTCTCAAAACAGCCTACAGCTCCTGGAGGGGCAGTTGCAGAGACCACAAAGCCCAACTCTGCTTGTTGGCATGCATCATGTAACGTGAGGCCAGGAGCACCAAGCCATGGAGGCTCATGCTCACCAGCCAGCCCTCTCCTCCCTCTCTTTGTCTACACAAAGCTCTCCTGATTGCAGCTGTGGTGATTGCTACGCAGAAGGTGGAACTTCCAGGTTCCTCAAGCAAGAAAACCAGGTAGAAACACCAGGATGCTGCTGGTGCATGTCTGACATCCACACGGATGTACAGGACTGGTTGTCACAGGCACCTCTGGGTCTCTGCAGCTTTAACAGGCTGCCTGGGTTGTTCCTGGAGCTGCTGTCTCAACCACAGCTGGGGCAATCAGCAGGCAGACTGACCCAACGTCCCACCATTAAATCAGGATTTCAGCGATTCCTGCAAGCGCCCTGAACTTAATCCCACTCGAGTCCAGCCCATGCTGGGGTTCCCTGCCTCCAAACAACAGCACAACATTCAGAGAGCACACACTTGGAGAGCTGCAAACACTCGAGATTTACCAAGGTTCAGTAACTCAGCTGTTAATATTTTTCCTGCCAACGTACAAAATCTATTTTGCCAGGAAGGATGAGGGCCATGAATGCAGAAAAGCACTAGAAGTTTAAATAAGGCATGACAACACTAAATGTTTGCTATTTCCAAACCTTTTTTCTCCCCAGTGCTTACAAGGGAAGGGCTATGGATAAAATGCCATTTGGTCCTCGTGTGCCATGGATAGGAATGACAGTTGGGATGACTCTGGCCTGGGAGAGGAGGCAAAGCCTGAGGCACAAGGGGATTTCAGAGAGCAACCACAAAAGGAAGCAGCAAGTGAAGTCACAGGAATATGTTGTCAGTGGGTGACCTGCTTGGCTGGAGTGGCCACGACTGTGTGGCCCTTCCCACAGCTCAGCCTCCCCCATGAGTCAGTGCTTCCAGGAAGGAGGTGGCTGCACAGCATTTCCCTCCTGGCCATGTCCCTGTTATCCATTGCACAACCTCCAAACCTCCTGTTCACTGCCAGGCTGGAATCGGCCCACGCTGACTTTCACTGTCTGGGTGTCACATAGCTGGGAGATAAACCTGACACTGAGGTTTGGAACCAAAAATCCCCACCTGGTAAGGCTGGGAGAACCTCAGTGATCCCAAAGACACTACTTTCACCACCAAATCTGAACACCTGCTTTACCAGCCACAAGATCTGCTATTTGGGTTCGTGTTTGAGGAACACTTCCCCCTGAGAACAGAGTGCGAAAAGCTCGAAGCCCAACCTCAAAGCCATCTGCAGCTGGGAACGCTCTTCTGCAAAAGGGCTGTCAGGGGCCCAAATTAGACCTCCAGGAAAGAGAAACAAGGAAATCGTGACTGGATGCAGCAGTCAGGGCTCAAAAGGAGTTTTCCTCCTCACACGAGAGTCTCCTCAATTTTGTCATCTAAGGAAAAATGAAAACCCCTTTACCCATTCACCATCAGAAGCACTGGCTCCCCAAAAACTCTGCATGAGCCCGTGCTGTTGGGGCTGGAGGCTGCCACGTGGTGGAGAAACAGGGACTTTGCCTGTCTGTAACCTACACAAAACTGAACAATACTTATCCAGGGACTTCTGCCAAGCCTGGCACGGCTGAGGGTTGTGCTGCAGGTCTCCCTTGAGAGAACAAAGTTCAATTTTCTTCTCTTAATTCAACAGCTGTTCAGAAAATTGCCAAATCCCTGCTCAGCACTGGCAGGTGGTTGGGCTGGCTTGGCCTTACCATAGACTCCCTTCCCCAGGAGCTGCAGGAACTGACTGACTGCTGTTGCCATCTCAGCCTTATTCAGATCCAGGAGGGAGACAACCTGGAAGCCCAGCTGCTCCAGAAGACGACTCAGCTCAAACACATCCCTGACAGGAGCCATGAGGTTGGGGTGATGCTGGTAGCAGTTGTTTCCCACTAGAAGTGCTATTTTGCCTGTAGCTAAAACAAACACCAAGCGACAAAGCTGTAAATGCTCAGTGGGAGGCAAGGTCTCACCCTCCTCCTGTACAAGTGAGGATACAGGACAACCAAGAAAAGATTCGGGCAGGAAGGATGGACCCTAGGCTGCTGCAAGCCTGGAGCACCCTCCAGAAAGCCCTTAGCTTTCTGAACACTTTGACAAAATAAACAAAGTCATTTTGACAGAAAGGCTTGAAAAGTTTTCACTTGACAGCCAGAATCCCAGGAGTGCAGGAGGTTCTGCTCTACCTGCCCCACCATGACTACGTGGGAGGGGCATGCTAAGGGGCCCTTTCTCTCATGGGGCTGAAGGAGAGAAACCCTGGGCTTCTGCTTTGATTTTTTCCCCACCCCCCACTGTACAAAAAAGGGGTTTATGCCACCCAGCAGTGGTGGGAGTGAGGAGCTTTGCCCTGCTCTGAGGAGGTATTTCAAGGAAGGGAAACGGTGTCATGTGAACACTTTTAAACTCATTTGGCAGCTCCAGAGCTCAAGACTCAGTTACTCATTAGGAATAATATTACTCCACTTGCTGAGAAAGATCAGGGCTTGGCAGGGGATGGGACTTGCCTTGTGCAGTGCAGCTCTGATCCCAAAAGCACAGAGCTTATGGTAATGTGGGCATAGAGGCTTGAAGTAGCCTCTGCAGGAAAAGCTTTCCCATTCCCTGTCCTCCCATCCACTCCAGAGCGTGGCTCTTAATTAAGGCAATAATTGCTCAGGAAAAAAAGATGACAGTACTCACCAAAAAACTTTTCAGAGCCACAAGTACCTGGGAAAAAAAGAGGGAAAAGATAAGCCTGTGCCCAGCACGACTCAAGGTCAATAAAAGCTCCAAAACAGAGAGCTTCTCCCCATAAATGTCCAGTGCAGAGGAAGCCACCATTTGCTCTTGATTGCAATAATATTCCCAGAGTTTTTCATCTCCTTCTTGACTTTCCCTGTTTTTTAGCAGTTTTGGCCACTCCAAATGTGACTCAACTGGTGAGCCCCACAAGTTTCCCTGACTAAGCACTTCCAGTCTCTCACAATCATCATTACCCCAACACCTCAAGGTTTTCCAATTTAAATTAGAAATAAATTTCAGAATCCATCCTAGAAGAAAATTCTAAAACCCTACAGGCTCTAAAAGAAGAAATTAAGAATAGATTGCATAAATCTCATGGGTCTGGAAGACTTCTGGCCCCCAGAACCAGTGCTGCTGATATACCAGGGATGCCTGCAAACCTTCACAACAAAACTACTCATCCATTTCTGCCTCTGACAGAGACATAAGTTACATGTTAAAGCTCCCCAGCTGTAACACTTTGAACCCAACCCAATCTGTGTCCTTTTCTCACTGCCTGTCCCCCCTGGATACTGTTTTACCAGCTGTGAGAAGGCAGGCAGAGTGCACCCCGGATATACAGGATCAATTTGCACTTTGGAGAAATTCTAAAGCCAGCCTAAAAGGCAGGATGAGAAGCTTATGGCATAGAAAAATCTCTAGATGGAGTAAAGAGCCAGCAAAGCCAGCCTGTGCTATTCCTGTCTCACACAGAGCAAAGGCAGAGGGCCAAAGCAGACGTGGAGTTGCCCAAGGCTCTGGGGACACATCTTCTCCCTGAGATCCATCACTCATGCAGCATCAGCCCTCAGCAGCCAGCCTGAGGGTCTGAACCTTCCTGAAACAAACCCCATCCTTTCCTGCTCTCTTGTCTGAGTGCATCACTTCATCTCAGTGAGCCTGGAAATGTGTTTGGGCACAAGAGTCCGCTGTGATTTGGCTGTGGAACTGCGAAATCAGCACCTTGGCAAGGCAAGAAAACCACAGGGAGCAGCTGAGAGCACTGAGCCTGCCCTAACATGGCAGGCTTCTGGCAGACTGCAGGACCCAGCATCCCATCCCACTAGAAATGGCACCACTGGCTCTGGGGTTTTTTTTTCCAGCTGCTGCTTCCCCTGCTCCCTCCAAGCCTTGATATCAGGGAATCTTATTTATCACAGGCCTTCTTCACCTGCTCAGCACTTCCAGATGACAGCACTAAATTCCTTTGTACCCTCCAATTACCTCTCACTCCAGGGGATGTGCAGCAAAGCGAGGGGGGTTGGCTCTGCTCACCTACGTGAACATCCACAGCGTTGGTCCAGTGCTCCCCGTGGCTGTTGGAGGCACAGCAGAGGTACGTGCCTGAGTCACTGACCTTGGCGTTGGCGATCTAGACACACCAAAAGTTAAATCACATTATTTATGGTGACAGTCTGCAGCCCCCTGCCAGGTCCTGACAAAGGTACTCACTCATGCTCCTGGAATAAAAAGTGCTTTTCTTGCCGTTCACTGAGACTTTGCCTCACAAAGAAACAGGACAGAGACAAGAACCAGAGCAGAATTGTCTAGCAGGGACTCTGGTTCTCCACTCCAGGATCCTGCTCAGAGAGGAACTAAAGCCACCACTGAGTCAGGCTGGTCATAGCTCTGTCTATTCAAGTCCTAAACACCCCCCAGGACTGAGACCTTGCTGACCTTTCTGGCTCCAGTGCAGCACCATCCACCTCCAAATGAGCCACCTCTTCCTAGTGCTCAGCCTGAACTTCCCTGTCAGAAGTACAATCTAAGGCCACTGATTCCTTATCCACTGCCATCAACCACTACTGAAAAAAGACTGGATCTCTTGTCCTTGTACCTTCACACAATGCCCTGGAAGGAAATCCCGTTTCTTAATTCAAGAAGACAGCACTGATTTATACTCAGCCAGTGACACAAAATAAACCTAGCCCATCTACTGCTTCCCTGACTTTTTTCTGTCAGGACTAACCACTTTTCCTTCTAGGTCTCCTGCAGGCAGACAGCATTCCCACAGGTCCACCACTCCACAGTCCCCTGCACATAAAGACAATAGCTGCTCAAAAAAATAGCTGCTTTTTGCTGTGCAGCAAAAAGCCACAAGAAATGTGCCGAGAGCCCTTGACACATCTATGGATCATTTAGCTCTTAGAAAAACATCCACAACTTTGAAAGAAGCCCATAAAACATATCCCCCCTTCACCCAGAGTCATCCAGCCAGCTACCAAAGTAGATGGGTGATACGTGGAGAGCTCTTCTACAACCAGCTCCTCCCATCACCCACCTCAGCAACCAAAGCTTCTGAACTATCTCCAAACAACCTTACCCAGAGTTTTTTCCTCTTGTACTGTTCCAGCAAGTTCCCGTTCCGGTACCACTGGTAGCTGGGGGCTGGGACCCCCATGGCAGCACACTGCAGCTGTAGTGGCTTCCCCACCTCCACCCGCTGCTCCGTGGGGTTGAGGACAATGACAGGCTCTCCTTGCCACAGCCGAGGGGGCAAACCTGCAAGGCAGTGACACAGAATTGGTCCTCCCTCCACGACAGCAGCAAACAACAGCCATTTCCCCTACCCCCACCCGCCTCCACACGCCNNNNTAAATGCCAGACCACAGCTCTGCCTCTGGCTTCCCAAACCTGACCCCTGCTCTTTCCTGCCAAGGGCGCAGTCAACATGTTGAGGTCAACCACACCCTGAGCTATTTTTGGCCAGCCTTGAAGTAGCCAGATGGACTCTTCCAGTCCCAATACCAAGAACAGCTCTAAAAACCCTGCAGCAAGTGATCAGCAGGAGGTGCAAGTACATACCAGGTTGGACAGGACTTGGAGCAGCCTGGTCTAGTGAAAGGTGTCCCTGCCCATGGCAGGAGGTTGGAACAAGATGAGCTTTAAGGTCCCTTCCAACCCAAACCATTCAGAGGTTCTACGATACACCAAGAAGGTAGAAGACACGCTCGTACCTCTGGCGACACACTGATGGACCTCCACCTTCACCCAGTCAGAGAAGACAGCGTTCCTGTAGAGGTCATTGACTCTGCAGGTGTAGAGCTGGGTCTGCTCAGCAATGATGGGCAAGTCTTGGTTGGTCGCTCCAGGAATCTCACGGCAGTCAGACTAAAGGGAAAACACAGGCAACGGGCAGCGACTCCCCTCACTGCTGGCAGTAGAAGGCACTAAGAAGCCCCTCATAGAAGCAGCAAAAGTGGCAACTCCTGATTTCCTGTGTGCAGGGACTCAGCCTGGTGCCATAGTTAAGGACACCCTGCTCTCACCCTTACCTGGTGCTGACAAAACCACTGGTACTGCAGCGAGGTGCGTCCCTCAGCTCGGCACCGCAGCGTGAAGGAGTATCCCACCGGGACAGAGACGGAGACTGGCTGCTCGGTGATGGCAATGGCTGTCAAGAAGCAGGGTGCAGAGGTAAAAACAAGTCAGCATGCACAGCACAGGGCTCACTGGGCTTCTAGAGTGGCATCCATCCCAACAGGAAGGGAAGTTTGGAAGAACAGGGATGCTCCTGTGCCCCAGGAATGGGATGGATGGATGGATGGGCAGGTGAGAGGATAGAGAGGTGGGTGGCTGCATGGATGGAAGGGTGGGTGGATGAATGCCATGGGGCTCCTCTGGGTGCTCTCCCAAGGCACTGTCACTCTTCCCACTGCCCCGCGCTCGCTCACCTGCCTGCATCGCTCCTCCGGCGGCTCCTCCCCGGCCTGGGCGGCCGCTGGCCGGGCCCGCGGCGGCTCCTCTCCCCGGGACGAGGCGG
>VXBA01003774.1:22096-64482 GCA_013399895.1 Serilophus lunatus
GGCGGGCGCCGCGGGGCTGCGGGGCGGGCTGGTCACCGCCCAGGGCCGCAGCTGGAAGCGGAGTGGCCTCCTGGGCCTGACCGTGCCCTGGGACCGGTCCCGAGGGGACAATAACCAAGCGATGGCTTGGGCTGCGCGGAGGAGCTGCTGTGCCGCGGGCCGGGGTCTCGCCTCCCTGCCGGAGCTGGGGGTGTCGCGGTCGTGGCCGGGGCGGGGACTGTCGGCATCGCACATCACGCAGGGTGATGGGGGGGGTGTGGGGAGTCGCGGAATCACAGAACAACCTGAGCTAGAAGGGACCTGCAAGGATCATCGAGATCCTGCGCGGGGTCTGCCCTGCACAGGACAACCCCAGCAGTGCCCCCCTGTCCCTGAGGGGACCATCCCAACCCTCCCGGAGCTCTGGCAGCCTTGGGGCTGTGCCCACTGCCCTGGGGAGCCTGGGCACTGCCCAACCACCCTCCGGGGGAAGAACCTTTTTCTAGTACCCAACCTAAACCTGTCCTGACACAACTCCAGCCCTTCCCTCGGGTCCTGTTGCTGGTCACCAGAGAGCAGGGACTGATCAGTGCTGCGCCTCCACTGCTCGTGAGGAAGCTGCAGACCCCCATGAGGTTTTGGTGGATGGCCTTGCTGTGAAATCCTGATGAACATGAGAGTCTGTCTCTCCACTTCAACTCAGGGAACAGCACTGACCTTCCTGCCTTCATTCTAGTGAAGCTGCTCAACACCAGTCTGCAGAGCAAGGGGCCGCCGGGGGGCCTTATCTTACTGCCAAAAAGGCATTTCTACAATGTAGATAGGGGCCAGCAGCAATGAGAACGGCATTCCTGGGCCACGAATGGCCTCAGGCACAGGGTCTGGGGTAGAAATAAGGCTTTGTTCTCAGGGGAGAAAGTATGATAAACATGCTGTCAGCTGAGCCTGACTGAGGTTAGCGCTCACAAAAATACAGGGCGACGTGCCAGTGGAGCCGAAGGTGCCGGTGATTGTGTGAAGTGTTCAAAAAAAGCCTTGAAATTGCTTTGAATTCACTGGGAATGCTCTTCAGCCTGTAAGCTCTCCAAACGAGTGTGCCTCTTCCCTGCTGATGGTTTATAAATAATCCATTTCCAGCGTGTCAGGCATTGATGTCTCAAAGAGTCAGACATTCATAAAAATAAACGCAGGACTAAAGGAGATAAAAAGGGGCTGCTGGGAAGCCAAGTGTGAAAACTGGGGTAACACCAAAGTGAAGTTGCCTAAATTCAGTTCCTTTGTGCTGGCATCATGGGGTGTGAGCTAATTGCAGTCTGGCTGCACACAGGGGCATCTTCAGCACCAACTAATATCAGTAACAGGGTCCACAACCTGCAGCCTCAGACAGTGCCATGCCCAGGAAATGTCTAACTCATCCCATTCTATGGATTACAGGCAGAGAGAAGCTTTAATAAAGAAGATACTGAGGTGTTTGGGTTGCCTATAGCTTTACTTTTATTCCCCCTGACTATGCTTGAATTGCAGCTTTAATCAGTTTAACAGTAAAGGAAGGTTCGTCCGTCCTGCAAGCAATACCTCCAGTGTTCCCAGCCACTTTCCCCAACCCCCCCTGCACTTGTCAGGCTGGTGCTGCCGTGGTGCCACTCCAAGTCCCATCCATGGGATCCTAATGCTGGCAAAGGGACTCTGTGCCGCTTCACTTAAATTTGCAGCACATTCAATTTCCACAAATTGTCCAATCAATCCTTTTTCCAACCCGCTCGTGTTCATGGTTGTCAAAGCCTGTGGCAAGGCAATTTCGTGTTGCCTGTAACTCCACTGTCTGCCCCTTCTGCTGTAAGAAGGGGTGAATAAATATTCGACAAATAGCAACATTGGACCTTTCTCTGTGTTGATGGCAACTTCCAGTTTCCCTCATGAGTTAGGGAGGAGTCATATTAAAGTCTGGTTCCCTGTGGAGCCCTACAAGTGCCGAAGGCTCGAGCCAGGATATGTGAAAAATGTGGTGATGTTGTCCAAGATGCAGGGTAGGGGCTTGAATGAAGTGGGGCTTTATGTCCTCTAATTAAATAATGTATTATAACAATTCTGGAAAGCAAGTGAGTGGAATGGTGCAGCAAGGAGACTTTCAGAAAGCAATTATGAGTTTAATTAAATCCAGGAACATCTGGAGAGCTTGCCTAGGAGAACTTGAAAAGCAGGAAGAGCAACATGCTGAAGAGCAGATAACATTGAGCAGTTCTCTTTAACACAGAACGGGTTTGGATTTGGTGGGTTTGGAGCTAACAAAGGCATGGGACAAGTGATGCAGACACAGAATTGCAGTGGGAGGCTGCTGTGGTGGTTAGAAAACAAAATGGATGTTTTGATCCAAAGAAAATGTGGGGTTTTTTCAAGCTTCTCAGTTGCTGTCTTTATATATATTTATAGAGTGTATTTAAATCAAAATACTTGCCTGAGCCTTTCACCCATTCTTAAAGCAGTAGAAAGTGTAGTGACATGGTAGAGGCACGTGCAGACACCTTTAGGAAAAGAAACTGAGGTTTGGAATCCCTGCTTCTGAGGTGACATTCTGCAATCACCTGTGGGGTCCCAGTGCAGGAAGGACGTGGAGCCATTGGAGCGAGTCCAGAGGAGGCCACAGATTGATCAGAGGGATGGAGCACCTCTGCTGTGAGGAAAGGCTGAGACAATTGGGATTGTTCAGTCTGGAGATGAGAAGGCTCTGGGGTGACCTATTTGTGGCCTTCCAGTCACAGAAGGAAGCCTGCAGGAAAGATGGGGAGAGGGTATTTATAGGGGTCAGCAGTGACAGGACAAGGGGGAATGACTTCCCACTGCCAGAGGACTGGGTTAAAGGGGATATTGGGATGAAATTCTTGCCTGTGAGGGTGGGGAGGCCCTGGCATAGGTTGCCCAGAGAAGCTGTGGCTGCTCCATCCCTGGAAGTGTCCAAGGTCAGGTTGGACGGGGCTTGGAGCAGCCTGGGATAGTGGGACGTGTCCCTGCCCAGGGCAGGGAATGGAACAGAATGATCTTGAAGATCCATTCCAACCCAAACCATTCTGGGATTTTCTGTAGAGGGCAGTTCAAATGATCTTACTTGGTCTCCCTAATCCTTTAGGAAGAAAGGGATGTTGTGTAAATTGAAGGATATGAATTTGGAAAGCAGAACATGCTTTTTCTGGTTTTTAACTAGTAGAATATGCCAGAGTTGGTCCTACAGGGGCAAAAAGAATAGAGGTTTTGAAAATGGCTGTAGAGAGAGTATCATCCTTTTATTAAGCAGAGTATTCAGTGTCTTTACCCTTTGTGCCCTCAGGAACAAGTGTTTAGGAAGGATTTTCCTTGGGAGCAGATAATTCTGTCAAGGGATCACTGGCTTTCCTTTGCTGACCTTTTAACATACCTGATATTGGACAATGTGAGGAGCAGCTTATGGTCATGCAGCTTGCCTTCTGCCCTGGCTGCTGAAAGGACGTTTTTATTTCAGGGTAGCTATTTGGTTTTTCAAAAAAACCCCTTTTATGTCTGAAAGCATTTGACTATAATTAGTTCACAGAGTGAGGGGAGGAGCTGTCAGTCCTGTCCAGGGTTCGCCTTAGCTGCATTCACAGGCCACAGCTCCAAGACATCTCTTTAGGTGTCCTTTTTTTGTAAGAACTAGTGAGTCTTGTGCAGAAAAATGCAATTTAATACAGATTCTTCATCTGAGTCCCAGGCAAACTCCTCTGCAGGCAGAGATATGCACCTCTGGCCTCATGCAGGTGTCTGCTCCTTGGTCTCATTACAGCACTGCCTCCTTGCTTAAATATCTCTCTGCTGTCATAGCTGCATCAGAGGCAGATATTTATAGGGTGCAGTGACATTGCCTCTAATCTTTTCTTGGACGACTGTCTCTTGTTCGTGGTGGCAGTTGAGCTCAGGAGAGGGCCTTGCCACCTGGCTCTTCTGGCTGGAAACCATTCCCAATCTTGTCCCTCTTGCTTTGCACATAAGAGCGAATTAAGCGGAAAGCTCTGTTGCTGAAAAAAAGTGTGCTGAAAACTCAGGAGCACTTGTTTCCTGAACAGCACATTTAGGAGGAGTTCCCCACCTGTAACATCCTTTGGGAATTTTGCTTTGGCCACCGGTGCTGTAACTCCCTGGTGAGATGCCAGCTGAGGCGCCTGAGAGCATTCAGGCAGTTTGATTTGTGGGGTGGAAGTGTCCCAAACTTTAAAGGAGGAACAACCAGTACCCACTGGAAAGGCAAAAGTAAAGGGATCAATAATTTCTCTCCAGACCTTGTGATCTGTAGGACAGAGGCTTCTGTTTCCCATTGGCATAATCACCTGCACAGTGGTGCCTGGTTTGAGTAGGGCTCCTTGGCAGTTGTGCACGATGAAGAACAATCCCAAGCAATCCCAAAGGGGGATTTTTCAGCCCCCTTTCTAAAGCCTCTTGTCCATATATCCATATCACCTAGAAAAACAAGCAGAGCCAAGTATGTGGGTTATAACCAAGGCTGGTTATAACCAGGTGGACAAGCAGTGCCCTTCAGGATCACTGTTAAGATAGACATGTGAGAGGTTTGCTCTTCTCTGGAAACATCAGAAATGGAGATGTTTTCCAGGCCAGAGATCCCATCTCTGTGTGGAGGGGAGAGTGTGGTCCTCTCCAAACAAGTCACCTCAGTTGCTCTGTTTCAACGAGGGGAGGAAGGTCTTGGGTGACTGAGGTTGTTGTCTGTCACTGACTCAGTCTCACACTTCACAGCATCACCTGGTCCAAGAGGAGGAAGGTAGAAGGGCTGTTACAGGCAATTTTGTTTTCACTTTTCTTCTTTTATATGCACAGTGAGCTGCCAGGAGGATGTCACCTTTCCCGGCCATCTCATTGTCCAATATTTGCTTCGCTTTCTTTTGCCATTTCTCATTCCTCTGTGTCTTTCTAAGTTTAATTTGGGCCATAAAGGCAGCAATAATTCAGAGTTAAAATACACAGATCTGAGCCATATTCAAAGCATCACAGAGGCTGATACAGGATTGTGTAACTTAATTTATTGTTTCCCACCTTCTCTGTTAATGAAATCCAGCTCTGAATTGCTACACACAAGTCTGTGTTCATCTCATCACAAAGTAAATTACCTGCAGAAAAAAATGCCATATTTCTGCAGCTCCGACATCGATTCGGTCTGTGACCTTGACAAGCAAAGACTCAATACATCCTTTTTCCAGGCTGTGAAATAACAATGTGTCTTGTACAGCAACACAGCCCTCGCAGCTGCTTTATCAGGGCCTGCTGATAGCTGCTGCCATGGTATATGAACACCAGCACACTTGTTCTGTGTGTGCTTGATAAGGAGCAGGACACATGGCAGGAAAGCAGCTGTAAGCAAAACCATATGTACATGAAAGCCTCATTATTGGCTTTTAAATGTCGAAAAGAGTTTGCTGTTGACAGCTGAGGTGGTATTCGGAGGGGCTTGTTTTTGTCTCAAGTAGTATTAACCTTGGAGGCAGACAAGTTCATAGGAAACCCTATACTTGGAAGTCTGCATGTGCAAAACATGCCAAGTAATGTCACGGGTCAGAGAGTCAGCAAGGGGATTGCCAGGGCTGTCCCTCTGTCCAGCTCCTGGGATGGACAGGCTGCCTGCTCTCCGTGGGCTTCCCGAGGAGCTTTTGTGCAATGCTGCTTCCCTCAAAACATAACTCAGAGGTCTCAGATTTGCTGTCATGGACTTGTTTTGCTGTTTCCTTCCTGTACTGGACAGCTTGTGTGGCTCAATTTTCATGCTGTGAAAAAGCACAGACAAATATTGATGAGTGCTGCAGCTCAAGGAGTCCAGGAGCTTGTCCTTATGAGGATGGAGCCACTGTTAAGCCTATTTCAGGGTCTCCTGAGCTCTCATTGACTTCCATGTGAGGAATGAGCTGCAAGGAGAAAGATTTCTTTATCTCAGGGAGAAAAAATACTGAAAGAGAGTAATTTCATGGAGTGATTGGATAAGAGGGTTAGAAAAGGTGCCAGACTGAAAAATCTATGTTTTTCAAGCAGTTAACTTTTCAATGCCAGTGGGGTGATGTACCAGCCCAGGCCACCAACTTGAGTGGTTAAAAAGTGAGTGGTGTTGATAGTTCCACCTCCTGCCCTTGCAAGACTGAAATTTGGCAAGTGCATAAAAGCAGGGAAGGCTGTCTTCACTTCCAAAGAAAATTACGGGTAGTTGAAGGACTAAAACCTTTAAGAGGATGGTAAATGGCCAAAGGAGTTTGAAGCATCTGATAAAACAGAATTTACAGTAGAACTGAGACCAATAGAAGGTACATGGTAAAGTGGTATAATTCTATGTCCAGCAGTTAATAAACAAACCTGTATGAACTAGCTTATAAAAAGCTGAGCTAAGCTGCATCAATGTGAAAAGGCTTCTCCCCCTGATGCTGGACATGCCTGGGGCAGACCTCTTTGAACTCCAATTCTCCAGGAGAAAGAAACCTTATAGCTGAGACTGATTCAGCACTTCAGATGTGTTCCGCGGGATAACAGAAGCGTTTGCCTTCATCCAGTAACTGTAATGGCCCTGAGCTTGCTCCAGGGAGACACTGCTGCATCTCATTAGCAGAGCCCTGAGCTGTTTGGGCTAATAAGTCCCTGGGGAGCCCAGGGCACAGACAGCTCAGTCCCAGAGAGGATCAGACCAGGCACTCTGGGGTTTCCAAGTGGGTAGATTGGGTTCAGAGTCTGATGTAGTTGTGTTCTTGCAGCTCTACGTGGATATGCTGGAGCGTAATTGAAGTGAAGCAGCGGCTGCCTGCAGGCTGTGCTGGCTTCAGCATCCACAGTTTGATCTTCCTCTCTCGGGGTTTAAATCGCTAGTCTGAAAAGCAAATTTAGCATATTGAGGTTAAACTTCAGTTAATATGTGATGGCCTTTTTCTTCTGATGATAGTATGAAGGGTCCTCAAGAGACCCTCAGTCCAGCGTTCAGCAGTGTCTCAGGATGTGCAGTGAATAAAGCCCACATTGTCTTAACAATGGGGATTAAAAAGAAAGCCCTGTCTATGCTCAGCGTTTGATCACATGCACGAGCACAAGGGGCTCGTGGCAAAGACACCCTTCCTTCTGACTCCTGCTGTTTTCTTTACATCCAAGCCAGGACACATCCCCTTTTGTCTTATGCAAGAAATCTGCCTACACTAGCATTCTCCAGTGAGGATTTGGGGATCTTCCCTCAAGAGATGCCCAGGACCTTAGTATTCCTGGAGGGTAAAGGGATATTTTTCATTTGCAGTGGTAAACAAAATGTTTTGGTGTTCATTTACGGTTGAAAAGTTGGTGTTTGGGACAGTTTGGGTCCATGAGTTGTGTTTCCAGACAGAAAGAGCTGCGCAGGGGCAGGCGAGAGCACAGGGATGCATCTGCTACCCGGGATGGTTGTGCTTGGGAGGAGTGAGGGGAGGAGGAAGCGGGATCCCCGGGGAGTCAGGGCAGGGTGAGAGCAGCAGGAGGTGAAATGTGAGCTCTTGGAGCTCTGAGGGTGTTTGTGAGCGATGAGGACAAGCTGAGGTGCTGGTGAGTAAGGCAGGTAGTGCACAGTTGTGCCTGGCAGTGCCAGAAAGGACGTGGAGCTGACAGGGATGTTGCAGGTGGTGGGGCTCAGCTGAACAAAGTTCCTCTTTGTGGCTTCTCCTGTGGACCAGCACAGCTCATGAAGGATGGATCATGTGTGTGATCCTCAGGCTGTTACGGTTAACGTTTGATCTTCCCAGCTGGACAGCACTTAACCTGCACATCCTCTGGCTGCACGAACAGCAGTTGGCACTGGGAAGGGATCAGGACTGTGAGGTGGGGGTGGAGAGGGTGAAATCACTGGCAAAAGGCCAAGTGCCACCCATGTTTGTTGGTTTAAAGCTGCTCCTGAGCTGCTGGCTAAGACTTCTGTTGTCTTTGTTCTCCTGCAGGAGAGGAGTCAGTGAGCCTTTTGTGTTTTGTTTTTTTCTCAGTGAAAACGTTCAATGATTTGTGTGGAGTGTCAGGCCATCAAGCTGAATGACTTTTTTCCTTATACCCGTGCGGAGGTTCTGCCTCCACAGGTGGAAGGTACGGTTGGCAGGAGCACTTTTCAGAGTCTCTCTGTCATCATTTTTAGAGCAAGACTTGCAGTCCTGCTGACTTCTGCGTGGCTGGGACTTGCATATTTGGGCAGGAGGCCTGAAGAGGTGCACCCTCAGGTGGACCTTCAGGTTGTTCTTCCTGCTGTCCTCTGTAGCACCGTCATAGAGCACTGAAGTTTGGTTTGATCTGTCTGCATGGGTGGATGTGGGAGTCTGGCATCTTACCTCCCAGAGGGGATATCTATGCTGCAGTCGCTTCTGAGGCTACACGGTGAGGTTGTTGCATAGGTACAACTGTGTATCTCAGTGCAATTAGACCACTGACCTCACATGCTCTTGACTAGCCAGTCCCTGGCTAGATTTAGACTTTTGACTGCCATGTAGGCGAGCTCAGGGCCTGAGGAACTGCTCCTGACTGCTGCAGGTCAATGCACAGAGGTTGTTTCCTACAGCCTGCAAGGGGCTGCTGCCACAATCCAGCAGTGTGGCCTTTTGTCTAGGACATGAGTCCTTGAAGATACTCCTTTGGGAGAGCTGGTGACCGCTGGTAAGTATCTCATCCAGGTGTCACTTGTGCAGGACTTGGGTGTTTGATTTTGCTCCCTGAGTCAGTTAATGTTACAACATGTTCCTGCAAAGAAAGCCAATCCTGTGTAGATTCTCTTGAAGTCTACCTCTGTTATTTTATGATAATGTTTTTCCAGACCTTAGCGATTTGGTTGGCAGTCTGGAAAGCTGTGTGTAGTCACCAGGGGGCTTCCAGCTTCTCCCAGGAGCTGTCCTTGGAAGCGCAGAGGGCACCCAGCTCAGGCCACCTGCTTGCCAGCAGAGAAGGGGGGCTGGTCCATACCCCCACCCGCTGTTTAATGGGACACTCCCCGGGGGGGCCGGGGAGGAGTTGCCTGCTTTGAGCACAACGCTGCCAATGGTGCATGGAAGGCTCAAGGTGCTGCTTTTTGGAAACCTACTTGTATAAATGTCCTGACACCGGTTCTCTGCGGTTAACGACCTTTCATTTTTACAGCCTTTGATTTCAATTGACAATGCAGCTTGCCTGTCCTGGCAGGCAGCCTAAGGCAGCTGTACCTTCCTTTAATAGGAACTCTGACCTCTGCAAAACGACTCATCATTAATACGTCTCTGTAACGGTTTGTTTATTTCAGCTCCTTTCCGTGCTTCTCTCTCTAATGGTTTTTGTGCTGTTTTTTGCTTAGCTTATCAAGCAGCAGATTCTGTCCCTCCAGTTTAGGAAGGTAAAACTGCATTGCATTAAACTGCTCTGACCAAACACTTTTCTGAATCTGTCTGCACATGATTAACCTGTAGTGCTTTGGTACTAATTAATTAATCAGTTGAGAGCCCTGAAGTGATCTAACAGCCTCATTCTGCATGATTGGATCCCTAATACTTGCTTGAACTGCAGACAGAAAAGTGAACGTTCATTGTAATCTCTGTATTAAGGTACAAGAAATATTCCTCTTTTTTTAGCCAAAGGTTGAGTGTTCAGCTACTTCTTGATATTAAAGTGAGACTTCCATACAGAGACACTAAAAATTGGATGTGCCTGTCCTGAGACTCTCAGGGGAGAGATTTTCTTCCCCCCCACCATTATTGTCAGGATCCTCATTCACTCAGACTCTGCTCCAAAATGCACTTGTACAGCTCTACTTTGCCTTTGGCAAAAGAAACCTTTGGAAATCAGTTGCCATTGCTGGTTTGCTGCAGCAACAGGTAGAGGAATGACATGGAGGAAAAGGCCTCCCCAGAACACCCCTGTGGGACTGCTAATGAAAAAGTCAGGGAAAGAAAATCGTGACAAAGAGGAATGCACTTCTCAAATCTCCTTTTCCAGCTGGCTTTTGTATGGAAATCCCTCTTTAATGTGAAAAGGCTACTGAATTGCCAGGACTCCTTCCTAGGCTCCAGGGCTCTTTCTGCCCCAAGGATGCAGCTCCAGGAAGGCCCTGAGGAAAAGCGGCTGGTGCTTTGTGTGGAATTCCTTGAATACTCTGAATTACTGCTTTAGAAAGCAATTTGAATTGGACAAGCCTCCTTGCAGCTGGAGCGAGTCAGCTGGGAGCCCCACAGAGCCGCAGCCTCCAAATCCCCTGCAACCAACACAATGGTTTCTTTGAAAGACTCATTAGACCTTCCAGGCATCCTGCCAAGTGTCATTGAGCAAGTCTCAGATTCATCTGCAGAGCCTGTGGAGCCCCCAGCTCCTGACCACGCTGCTTTCCTAAACCATTCAGTAGCCTTTGCTGTATTTCACTTGGTTGTGGGATTTGCACTGAGTGGACCAGACTTATTCCTGGTGCTGCCTGCTGGTGCCGGTGGCATGGGATTAAACTGTGTCCCGAGTGTCACTGTGTGTGTGTGCATCAAATTGATTTTTAAGATGCTGATCCGGTTGCTTTCCTCTTGGGGTATGAAATGTTCCTTGATGCTTGGGAAGTTCCTTTTCGTGGAAATAACAGGCATTTACTGGTATGGGGATCTGTATTGAAGGAACCATCAAAACCCTACCAGTAACTGCCTTGGTATTGGATTGTCTGTCTTGCTCCTTGGAAATGGGTGTTTTATCTCCTGGGGTTGGAGTTTGGAAAGGTTCCTCCGGGTTGAAACAGCTTTTGAGTCCCACAGCCTTTTCCTGGCCCCATAGCTGTGTGAAGAGTTGCTTGCCAGGACCTGTGGACCCTGTGGACCACTGATTTCCACAGGAAAGAGTCTGAGCTGTGGAATCTGTTATTTTACCCCATCCCACACTTATGCTTGGATGAAGATGGTGCTTATAACCCTTGTTCAGTAGATGAGTCAGGTTTGCAACAGCCCGAGCTTCCCCTGTCCCAACCCTTACCTGACACAAGGTGCAGACTCACGCTGCATCCCAGTGGTTTGTTGCTCAGGGATTCATCTCCCTGTGTCTCTTACAAACCCATTCTAGCAGAAAGCCAGAGTGAAAATCATGATACTACAGCCTCCAGGTAAGTTTTCAGGGTGGATGTAACAGGCACTTGCTGTGGCTGGAGCTCTCCTCACAGCTTCAGCTTAGTCCCTGTCAGTGCACCTGCCCTTGCTGGTTCATGCTAAATGTGGGAGTTTCTAGTTTGTCCTGGAGAAGTTTGATTCCTTAGTAGGTAGAGCATGAGTAGAAGCAGCACCAGCATCCTACCTGCAAGCCAAGGGCTGCTTGTGAGGCCAAGGTCCTCCTCGTGGAGCCCCTACCACATGTTCTGAGCCCTTCTGCTCGTGGTGGAGCTGTGTCAGGAGTGATCTGGGGGTTTGTTCCATCCCTTGCATGTCTCTAGAAGCTGAACACTTGTTTAAGGAATGTCTTTTGCTGCTGAGAATTGTATAGAGCTGCCAGCTATCGGTTCTCTTGCAATATTTGCTGTGTCTCCCAAGATCCTTGAACTCGAGACCATGAGGTCCCCTCTCCTACTGTAAATTTGCAGTGTTTGAATTGCAGAGGGAAAATTTAAATAAGAAGCTCTTCCCTTCCAAGAGCCTCAGAGCATTATCTGAATGAAGACCAAATTTGAAATGAAATAATTTCCATTTATTTAAGAAAGCCCAGACCTTCTGGGGCCTCCCTTGGTGATCCTTCAGCAGGGTTGGCAGTGCTGGATGAATACAATGATTTATTGCTCTCATTGATCAGTACTGAAATACCTGGAGAATCCAAGGTTCACTTTGGAGCTTCACAGATTGCACTGTTTGGATAGTTCTGGGTATTTGGGTGTCCCAGCCCAAACTTCGAGGTCTGTGCTTGAATTCAGGGAGTAGAGAATGTGAGTCCTACCTGCAGCAGTGAGGGGTTAAACAGGGAGTAGGTGTCAGCTTCCCAGCTAATTGCTGAGCTCAGAAAGCTGCCAGCCAGGCTCAGGTCTCCCTCAGTGAGCTGTCCCACAGCAGGCAGCTTTTCTTAATTCTCAGAGGGTTGCTGTGTTCAAGAGATGTGTTCAGTTCACATTTGGCCTGAAATGACATAGAAATTCTTCAGAAATAAAGAAAAATCCCAGTGAACAGAACGACACTTGAAACACTCGATGGCTTAAAACTGAGAATGACTTTGTTAGGTCTGGCTCTGAGCCTGCTGGCTGATCAAAGAGATGTTTTGGTATAATCAAGAACTAAAATGGTTCTTGACATTTATTGCCCTGAAGCCATAAAGGTTAAGACAAAGGGAACGTCTCCCAAATGACACTTTAAACTGACAGTCATCTTGGGAGGGAGAAATCAGTCCAATGCCCTGACACTGGCCTGGACTTGTGAGCAAGTGTAGGGATGACGGGAGGGAAGAGGGCACGTACGACGAGAACACAGGCTGCTGAGATGAGACAGAAAGTGGACCCTTTGATTTTTCTGGTGCTTTGATCTCTAAGAAATGCTTCTTGAATCTTCCAGGAGCACCTTCTGCGCAATCATTTCTCAGCTGACGGAGGAAACACAGCCACTGTTTGAAACCACTATCAAATCCCGTTCTGTGTCCGAGGACTCTGATGCTAAATTCACGTGCATAGTGACAGGTAACAGTGTCTTCAGTGAATAACCTGGTCCTGCCTCACCTGCTGGACTTGTGCTAGTTAAACTCTGCAGCAAGTGGTAACAAGGATAACAAGCTCACTGTTGTCAGACTGCCAAGTACAGATTCAACTGCATGATCATTTTAGCTTTAATTTAAGGGAGGGGGAAAACACCTGAGAGTGTAAAGAGGCAAAGGCATAAGCTAACATCTCAAACAAGGCAAATGAAGGGCCAGAAAATGGAATATGCTGATTGCTTCTTGGACCAGCTACATTTTATTGTCCTAATCTCTGCTTCTTCTCTAATCCTGGACACCGTAACTCAGGAATGTGCAGTTTTGAAGACTAAGGCTATCATATTGGAGACAACCCTGTCTGTCTTTGCTGGCTGTAGATGGCTAGACTGCCATCAGCAATAAATGTCTGTCTCTGTCAACATCTGAAATAGAAGGTGGTCTCTGGACAATGAGCTAAAGCAGGAAGGGGTTAAGCCAAAAAGAGGAGGAGGAGGAGGGAGAGGCTGAAAAAGAGGGCTGGTGCTAAGGCATTGTGGTGATCTGGCAAGACAGTGCATTGGTGTAGAGACAAGCAGCTCCTTTGCTGATAATATTTTATTCAAGTATTGACACCTCTGCTCTCTGATATGTACCTGTTACCAGCTCTGTGGTCCTTCCTGACCTCACTCATGTTAATTATTCTGACAAGTTACTCAGTGAGAGACATTAAACAAGTCTATAGGTTTTAAAAGCAGAGTATCTCCAGTCAGCCTCTCAGGCACAAGGACCAAGGCTTTCTGAAGGAAATCATGTTTGCCATTAGAAACGTGCTGGAACTAAGCTGTGCACCAGGAAGCTCAGCCTGAGCCCTCTGAAAGCTGCCAGCTTTGAATTCTTAACTGTTCTCTTACAGGATTCCCTTGTTCTGCAGGTCTGACTTTCTGAACTTGAAGGAGCACCACTGACATATTGATTTTATTGGGGCTTGACTTCTGCAGACCCCTTCTTGCTGCTTCTAGGGCCAAAGTGGGCTGCTAGGGAGATGCCCCCAAACCATGCTGTTTGGGGATTCATTAGAAAGGCTCTTTCCAGTTTAAGTTTTCTGAAAGCAGAACCTTGGCATGTTGTCCAGCATCATGGAACTTGCCATTCTGCAAGTGTCAGAGGTGAGAAAATGTTTAGAGTTGTTGGGAAACTCAGAGTAATAGTCCTGTCTTCTCTCACTGGCTTAAATCTTCACCAGCTGGAGCTTGATGTTGATGGTTCCCTCTAAGGAACTCAGTCTCTGGCTCATGTTTTACTCCAGGTGGAAAACTTGACCTGATACTGGCCTCATTTTCTATCCAGCAAAGGAAATTGTCAGTGAGTCTCTTCATATTTTTGTACTTGGTAAACTAGGTTGGAAGATGTCTTTATGCACTTAATTAGGAATTTTCATGGAGATGTTCTTAAAATCGGTCTGGACCACCTATGACATATGGGCATCTCCTGCATGTGGTCCTATTGACTGCTTTAGGAGCTCAGGATCTCTTTGGGAGAGAGGGGAAGGAGGTGGGAAGCAGACTGATTGCAGTCTGGTCAGCAGTTCAGGTATCTTGCCCTGTCATGATGTTTGCGTTCAACTGGGAGATGTTACTGGGAGAAAGGAAGTGGCAGTGGCATCCCTGGCCAGTGACCAGCATGGAACCACTTCAGTCCCAGTGCTGTGGCTGGAGTCCAGGGACACTGGTGGAGGCAAAGGGCAGACAGTCAGCTGCTCCTGTTTTGACACTCAAGACAAAAATATGGATACGTGACCTACAATAACATCTTAATATTTTTTTTGCTGCTTCTTGACCAATAGTGACAGTTACAGGGCAGTCCTACGTCTGGGAATACTTGGACTATGACTGGGCATGTCCTAGGAAGGCAGAAAGATGCAAGTGTTTGAGGAGCCAATCTCCAGAATAAGCTGAGTGGTGCAGGCAAGGAAGAAGCAGGTCAGGCAGAGGCGGATTCGTGATGCTCTTGGGAGGTGGCACAAACCCTCATTTCCCCCTGTTGCCTAATTCTGGCTGCTGCTGCTATCCCTACTATATGTGATTTGATTGTTTTGGGTCAAATCTGGCACCAGTTATGACATGTTTTCTTTTATAGACAAAATTAGTTCATGCTTTGTTCTCTGAGAAATGTGAAAAAGGGAACATTTGCATTTACATGCAGATTCACCCCACATCTTTGCACCGAGTGTTTTCCTTGGTGGGTCTGTCTAGATTTCGGGATCTCAAGGGTCATCACAGATCCTTCCCAGTTAGTGGATATTGGGATTCTCTCTTCAGAGTGACCCTTAGGATTTTCCAGCTTTTCAGTCATTTCTGTATAGTGTTGGCTGGGAAGGAGAAATGAGGGGGCTTAGATGAAGGTGCCTGGGTCCGTGTCTGCTTGTTAGGGAACGAGTCCAACCAGGAGAGGTGATGGCTGGACCTAGCTAAGACAGTCGTATGTCAGCACCAGCCCTCTGTTGGACAGCTGCCTCCTCAGTGCTGTTTCAGCCCTCCTTAGGCAGGTTCAACCCCTCTGACCTGCCTTTCCAAATCGTCAGCTCAGGAACTCGATCCCATCACTGCCTCCATGGTTGGCTTTATTGCAGAGTACAGAGGGGAGAGGGCTTTGCCCATGGCTTGGGGTAAGGTAAGTAGACAGTCACAGGCTTGGTGGATGAGGATTTTAATAATGATAAAGGAGCTCAACTTGTTGCATCCATGGTGGCCCTCTGAGGGAAGTGTTTGAAGGATGAGAATGAAGTGCTTGGATGAAGGATGTCCTGGGGAAATGCGGGATGGTGCTGGGGATAGGGTGGTGAGTACAAGAGCAGAGAGCAGGCTGCTGGGAGATGAGGATGTTTGGGTTTGGAGCAGCCAGAACAAGGGAAGGATGGAGAATGAGCTCCACTTGCAGGCAGATGCCATAGGGAGCTGCTGCTCTTGGTGAGTATCTGTCCCTCCTGTCAGCATTGCTAAAAGCCTTCTTGTCTTTGAGTGCTGGGGAGGTTTCCATGAAGCCAGAAGGGGTGATGTCTTACCATGAATTTTATTCCCCAAACTACCTGAAGCCTCTACTCCACGTAGCTTGTGTAGATCAGAAACAGAAAACTGTGGAGATTATGTGTAATGGTTCTAAACTCTTACCACCTTCCCAAATTTCAGAAGACTCTCTGCTTCCCTGCCCCCCCAAAATAATAATAAAAAAAAGTTACTTTAAACAGAGTTGCTGTGGGTGATTTTTGGATAGATATATTAAGAACTGTTTTGGATACGGTCACCAAAGCTTTGAAGACTTCTCAGATTTTAACAGCTTTTGAAAAGAGAACGTTTGATCTAAACCTGGCAATCTCCATGCCTGGATCCTGCGGTGGCTGGAGCGATGCTGCTGGAAGACACCCTCCCCTAAACACCTTTGATATGCCCGAAGGTGTGCAGCGGATGCCTGCCCTCCTCCCAGGAGCCCGGGCTGGGGGAGGCTGCCGACAAATCCCTCTCGGCACCAGCTGCACGGCGGTCTGCAGCAGAGGCAGGTTTTGGAAGGACGGGCGCTGATTTATGCTCGGATGTACCATGCTAATGGTGGGCATCTAGTGCTCTGCAGCTTGGCATTACCCACCGATGGAGCCCTTGGCTCCTCCCCGACTCACAGGCAGCTGGACAAGCTGCGGATGCTGTGGTCGCAGGGGATGTGCCAGGAGTGATGCCTGCCCCCTTTTCCCCCCCGGATCAGGGGAATTTATTCGCTCAGCAGCGTGAAGATGGATGTCTGCAGCGTCAGCAGCAGCTCCCCTCCCCATGCCAGGGAGCCCCGTTCCTGCACAGGCATCTCTCCGTCCCCTGGCTGGCTCCTGTTACAGCCCCTGGCGGGGCGGTGTGGATGGTGTTTGGACAGGCATTGCACCTGCGTGGGAGGTGGGAAGCCTTTGTGCATCCCTCTGCCCACAGACTTCCAGCCTGCACTTTCCTGCAGGTCCCTCGGCTGGGAGGCTGGAGCGTGAGGTGGGAGCCGGTCCCTCCCTGCCTGCCCTGGGCTGGCACCGTGGTTGCCCCTCGGAGGGAGCAGGCAGCCTCAAGGACACATGTGCTAGAGGTCAGAGGGACTTCAGGCTTAGCAGGAGGAAAAGCCTTTCCTCGAGGCACGGCTATCGAAAGCGCAGTTCTTTCCGGCAGATGTCAGCTGGGAATGGAAATCAGCTGCGGAGGCCACGGAGGGACATCACAGGGCTTCTCGGAAACGATCTGCTGGCAGTTCCCGGAATGAAGGGTTGTGACTGCTGTCGGTAGGGAATTAGGGAAGTCTACCTAGCAGCTCCCTGCGGCAGGGACCGTGGGGGCCTCCTGAAGGTCTTGCTTGTGGAACAGCCCTTGGGAAAGGGTTGGATTGCTCTGAGCAAAGTATGAGCTGTGTACGAAAATTGTTTTGTTCATCATCCCTGTAAGAGAAAGAATCCACCATAGTCTCCTTCAGCTCAGGGTCTAGCTGCCAAGTGCAACCAGTAGCTAATATTTTGTGGAAAATACAAGCGGCAGCATCAATGCCTGATGATCCCATCACCAGGATACTAATAGCTTTCTCTCTCCAGTTCCCAATTTAAGGCTCTTATTCTTCAGCCATAAGTACCTGAGGGCTTTGCATGTTTCTAGAAACATGTTTGGGAGGTCAGAGCAGCAGCATGGAACAGGCTATGAAGAGAGGTAAGGACGGAGAACCTTGCAGGAAGGGCTTTGGGAGAAAGTCATGGCTTGGCTTCCTGCACAAGAGGAGGAACAAGGCACTACCCAATGGAAAGCCAAAGCTGCTGGTGGCAGCAGTGGGAGGGGAATGAGGCAGCAAAGCATGTGGAGATGCACAGGCAGCGAGGTTGGAGAGAGTGGATGTTGGGGTAGTGCAGACTGAGAGAGCTCAGTAAGGGAGGAAGACAACAGAGTAAAATCTGGCCTGTGGGTGTTCTGAGCAGTGGGGATGGCTGTGGCTCATGGAGGAGAGCAGAAAGGAAAAACTCTTCTATTTTACCATTCCTGACTGGTTCCAGTGGATTAAATCCCTCCAGAGGACCAGGGGCCAGAGGACACTGGGAATCCCCCACAAGCAAGGGGTGTGAACAGGGAGCATTCCAGAAGGGCAGATTGGGGCCGGGGAACAAAAACGGTGCGTGAGATTTGGTGTACGCTGCTTTTCTGAACAGAGGCATTTTGGATTGGCCAAAACCTGGGTGAATTCCTGCTGATAAATCTCTGCTCCTGGACTTTCGGTCCTGCTATAGGACCTTCGTGAGCTGGATTGCTTTTCAGGCATTGCTACGTGCTGCCAGCATCTCTGGCTGGTGCAAGGAGGAGGTTTGGGGTCCTGGTCAGCCTTGAAAACGGGGGTTGGCAGCTGTAACATATAGGGAGTGCCCTGCTTCTGCCTTCTCACTACTCCAGAGCCATTGAGTCTGGACACCTTGGATATTCCTGGAAAGCCATGACTGGTCCCATGCAGGGATGTCCATAGGAGCTGACCCCCTGTTGTGCTGGGGACTGGTGGGGTGGGCCCTTGGGACTGGTGGAGGTGCCGGACTCCTTCCCTTTGGCTGCAAGGAGGGCCAGCAGGGACATGTGGAGAAGATAAGCTTTGAGTGTCTGCCTTGGGGCTTCCAACAACTGCTGAGCATATTGGCTATAGCTGAGGCATGACGTGATCATTGAAACTTCCATGCCATGCCCTGAGGGTCAGCTCGGCTGGGCCAGGAGCCCTGTGTGAAGAACCCAGCCGGCTGCTGGCTTGTTTTTGCATGAAAACTCCTCTTACTCTGAGCTACAGCAGCTGTGGGTGAGCGCTGAGGGCTGTGGCTACTACTGGTCCATGTGGGACTCACATGCTGATCCAACACTCTGCCAGTGGTAGGGAATGTGGCCATGTACCCAGCCTGCTGGCCAACCAGTCACACACATCATGATGTCATTTTACTGAAAAGGCAGGTGATATCTGTTGTCAAGTGACATTTGTAGGACTGTGATGCAATCAAGGTTGCTTCTGTTCAATGGAAAGTTTCAGATCAGCTTACAGGCTGTGACACCATGCGAAATGCTGAGAGCTCCATGGAGGAGAGAGCTGTTCTCCAACTGTAGCCTTGGTCTCATCGAAACATCTTCACATAAAAGTGACGGAATGCTCACCTTCTCCTCCCAGCCAGTGTCACAGGAGACGAGCGTGTGATCCACTCCCCTCCATTCGGGAATGAAGTGCTGGGATTTTTTTCTCAAAAATAGACCTATTCCTAGGAGTGATAAAAGTCTGAGATAAGCCCATTAAGTTTCCACTGTTTCTGCTGTGTGATTTAGGAATGTGGTGAGCCCAGAATAGCATCTGTCCTGGTCTGCTGGAGTGTTTTGGTTTGCTGCTGATACCAGGCTGGCTGTGCTTCTGGCTGGAATGTTTCACACCCTGATGTACCCTCTGTCTCCTCCCCAGGGTACCCACAGCCGGAGGTGACGTGGTACAAGGATGATGAGGAGATGGACCGCTACTGTGGGTTACCAAAGTATGAGATATTCCGTCATGGAAATCGCCACACCTTGCAGCTGTACAAGTGAGTAACAGAGCTGGAGGGTGGCTGGATTTGGTGGTGGGAGATCTGAGTGTGGTCTGAGTAGCTGGAGGAGCTGTCAGCAGTGCTGGCCCCTTCTGCTCTCCACTGGGAGTTCCTGGCTGTCTCTTCCCCTCCAGCTCTTTGCTCTTGTGACTCCCTGATCACACCAGAGATCCATTTCTCAGTCCATGCTGAAAGCAACAGGCAGGGCAGGAAAAATCCCTCTCTGGAGCCTTCCAATACTGAGCATTAGGGCTGGATGAAGGTGAGCAAAGGGAAAGCACTATCTGCCCCCAGGATGATGGTCCAGGGAGTCAGGTAATGGCCCAGGAAACAGAAACAGTTCATAGGAGTGTCCTAAGCTACAGCATGTCCCAGGAAGGCCTTTCCTAGCTGTCAGTATGGAAATGGCTGCTTTGGCACTGACTAATGGAGCCAAGGGCCTCCTTTATCCATCCCTGACTACCAGCTTCTTTGAACTTTGAGCAAGGACTATGTTTCTGGAGAGCCAAGCATACTGTGTCCCCAGCAGACAGGGACTTGTCACACCTCAAGTCCTGGAATTGGGATGTCAGACAGGTGCAGCACTGACAGAAAATGCAGAATATCATGATAGTCCTGTCATCCTTTTCCTTCTAGTCTGGCCTTTTCTCTGCTGCAGTTGTGCTCCAGATTTCCATCAGAGGCTGGCTCACACCTTGCAGAAGCAGGGATCTCCATGGGCCAGGTGTCCTCGAGGTGTGACAGCAGGGATGGCAGGCATGTGTTTGTGCTGGTGCCTGTGACATGGGGTGGGAAGACTTTAGTAAGGCAGTAGGGTGGAGGAAGAACAGAAATGTCATGTAGGCTGGGAATTGCTGAGAGGAGAAAAGGCTTTGCAGAGGATTGTCAAGAACAGTCAGGAAGCTTGGTGCTGCCTATTCCTCCTCCATCACATCCCTCTCTTACCAGAGTTACAGCCCAGGGCGGATCTGGACACGGATTTAATATCAATTCTCCTTGTCTGTTAGTGCTGAGAGGGTGCAGAGCCAGGGACAGAGACCAGCCCTAGGCCTCCAGATGTTCTGTGATCACCTCATGGGCCACATCTTCATTTTCTTGCCTCTCTGGAGTGAGAAGTGTGAGAGGGGGCAGGCAATGCCTGTGTGTGCCCTGGGGAGGATGGGTAGGTCTCACGCACAGCTTTTGGTTTTCAGGTGCCGAGAAGAAGATGCAGGTATTTACCAGGCCTCAGCTAGAAATAACAAAGGCATCGTGTCCTGCTCTGGTGTGCTGGAAGTGGGAACCATGACGGAGTTCAAAATCCATCAAAAGTGGTTTGACAAAATCAAGAGAAAAGCTGAAGAAAAGCTGCAAGAGATAGAACAGGGCAAGAAAAGAGGAAAAGAAAATGTGGAGGTGGAGAAGTTGCAGGGAATGAGCCCTGAAAGGCTCCAGAGGAAGCGGAGGTTGGCTAGGGATCAGAACATCCAACCAGGAGACTCTTCATGGGAGAAGGAAGATGCAGCAAAAGTGCACGTCGCAGATTCACAGTCCAGATTACACAAGGATGTTGCTGAGACAAAGGAGCAGCCAGTCAGTGTAGTGACAGGCTTCCCAAACAAACTGGTAGCACCTCTGAAGGCAGAGGTGACCACCAATGGAGATGCCACTTTGGAAAGCGGGGAGGAGAATGGGAACAGCTTTCTCACATACATCTATGAGACGGTGGAGGACCTGGCAAATAAGCCAGGGGCAAAAGACTCTGCAGCTAAAAAGAAAAAGAAGGTGGGGGCTCCTTCAGCAGCAACACAGGAAGTTTCCAAGCGAGAAGAAAGTGGGAGAGACAGGGCCAATACTTCTTCAAATCCCAGGTTTGCCCCTCCTGTCCCCTTACGCAGGAACGCACGTATGAGGGCGGCAAATGACCAAGAAGCAGAAACCAGTCCAAAAGCCAAAGAGCCTGGGAAAGCTGTGAATCAGGACACTAAAACCAATGACAACATGTACTTCTCGTTAAAGGACATGTATTTTGATAAACAGGTGAAGACAGCGCCAGGGAAGAAGGAAGTGAGAGCCAAGGATGAGGCCGGGAACAAGGTTGTCCTACAGCCTGTGGCTGTCAGCAGACAGACAGAGGATGCTCCGTTGTCCTCTGAGGTGTCGGAGGCAGGACCTGTGCTGTCTGAGAGACACAGAGGCCAGCACCAAGCACAGAAGTTGGAGGGAAACAATGAGGTAACTAGAAGAGAGAGCAGCCAATGCAGGGGTGGCAACAAGAAAATACCTGTGCTGCGGGGTTGTGTTGTGGCACCAAGCCTGGGAGGCTGCGTGTGCACCACGGGATCTGCTGCCGAGGCTCCCCAGGTCTCCACTGGTGAAAGCACCCAGGAAAGGGGCTTTCTGGACTTTGTGTGCCCAGACAGCAGAGCTTCCACCCCATCTCCAGACAAATGTCAGCTGAGGTGGTGAGAGATGTAAGTCAGGGTCATGCGAGCAGCTGGTCTCCGGGTGGCCTGGGGCGTGCTGTGAGCTCTCGGGTTTAAACGGCAGCCTGACCTCATGCGAAATGTTTTCAGATCAGTTCAGCAGGGAGCACTGAATGACTATTTCTGGCTGGGGGTGGGTGCCTTGTGCGTAGACAGATGAGGCCAATAGCATCTGTTCATTTTAACGAGGGAGCTGGAGCTTCAGTGGCTTAACGAGTCCCCCATGCAAATGAGTGCAGTGTGCCAGGTACACCATGTGAGCTCCGCCGAAGGGACTTGAGCTTTGTTTACACTGCAACATGTATACAGTAGGTCTGGACTGTTTTTTTGGCTCTTCCCTGTTGGAAAAACTCTTTTGGGAGACTCATTGTGGTGATGATGAAGTGCCAAGGCACAGCACCTGCTCCTGACCCTCAGCTCATCTTTTAGTCAACTGCTATTTTTGACACATAACCTGAAGTATTTTCCATGAAAATATTAGACTGGAAGCTACCAGACTATTTTTTACCCTTTTTTTCTTTTGTGACCTCTTCTGGGGTAAGAGACTCTCTGAGTCCAATTTGCAGGTGCTGTCAGGACCTGGAGTTTGGGCTGTAGTAGGTGCACACTTTCAGTACAGACAAGGCTGCAGGTGCAGCACCTCTCCCTCGGTGGGTAATGCACATACTTCAGGATGTGGAAACAGCAAGTGGGACTGCTGGGTGCCTCAGTGGGAAAAAAAAATCCTTTCTTCCTCATTTAGATTTCTTTAGCCACAGGTAGGAGCAGCTTTGCTGTTAAGAACCTGCTGTGTTACACAGTGAGCATCTGAGTTCTGGCTTTGCACCCTGAACCCATCTCCAACCTGACTGGTCAGCATCACTTACTGCTGCAGAAATTGCTGCTGTATGGGCCAACCCACGGCAAAGCTGTTTGTTTCTCCCTTCTCTGCTCATTTTTATGCCCCTTGCTCCCTAAGAGAGTGGAAAATACTGGTATGCAATAGCCAGGTTTGGGCTGTCATCCCTGAGCCTTTGACATGCAACAAGGTATTTTTCTCTTCAAAACCCCCCTCACAGAGGGAAACCTGTGACTTGTCAGCTGGTGCGCTTTTGAGGAGACAAAAGGGAATGCTCTTTATTTGAATTTGAATGCTTCAGCTCCTTGGTGCTGCTGGGGAAAGTCCTCAAGCTTTTGTTAGAACAAATAAGCTGTTTTAAAGCCCTTTAAAGCAGATTCTGGGCATGTTTGAGGATATTTTCACTCCTCAAAACATGGGTTACTTGTCTTTTCCTTTTTTATTCTTCTCTTAAACAAGATAGGGTCATAACATGAGTGTTTTCCTGGCCTTGGGACCTAGCTGGGCCTCATGCTCAGAACTTCTCTTTTGAGCTGGATTTGTCTGTAGCAAAATGCCAGACCATAGCCAGGGTCAGAAGATCCTTCTCCGTAAGAGCAGAGAAGAAAATGGATTTTACATGATGATCACTCACTCAAATTTTAAACTGATGATTTTGTTATATTTCCTGTATATTGCCCTAGTTTTGATTGATTTACAGTTACTTAAGGACAAATGCTTTCCTGGAAAGCTCCCAGAAAGCTTTTATGACTGAGCTTTAGCTCCTGCACTGGTGATAAGCAAATTTCTCCTAAGCCCAGAGCCTTCTTCAGCCAGAGATGTCCCCATTGACCAGCACCACTGCGCAGAGCCACTGCTGTGTGTCCACCTGTGAACTACCAGCCCTGGCCCACCTGGATCCCCCCTAGGCACTGCTCAGCCCCTGAGCAGAGGAACCATTTAGATTGGGCTGTATCTATCCCCATCCTTTCCTGTGTCATGGAGGGTCAAATACTGTGGTAAAACCCAGGGGGTTTTCACTACATGAGTCCTGCCAGTCTCTTAAAATGAAATCTTTTAAGCCTGAGCACTGGGCTACTCTGTGTTGTGACACAGCCCACCGAGGCAGGATAGGAACATGGCTCTAAGGGAACAGCAGCAAGGACATGTGGCATTTGGGGGTGCCTTGTGCAACCCCAAGAAACGGAGCCCCATTTCTGCACATCCTGAGTGTGGAAACTTGAATTTTGTGGGAAGGAAAGGCCCCTGATGGTGCCCCTCCCACCCCATCCCTCTGTTACTCACTTCATCCTAACAACTGTAGAGGATCTGGAGTGACAGGACAAGAGGGAATGGCTTCCCACTGCCAGAGGGCAGGGTTAGATTAGAGATTAGAAACAAATTCTCAGCTGGGAGAGTGGTGAGGCCCTGGCACAGGTTGTCCAGAGAAGCTGTGGCTGCCCCATCCTTGGAAGCGTTCAAGGCCAGGTTGGACAGGGTTCGGAGTAACTATGGATAGTGGAAGGTGTCCTTGCCCGTGGCAGGGGATGAAACAAGATGAGCCTTAAGGTCCATTCCAACCCAAACTATTCTGTGATTCTATGAATTGTTCGGGGAAGGTCTTGCTGAGAGACTGGCATTACCTTTACTCTTTTTCCCAAGCTATCAAACAAATCAGAAGCAGCACAAAATAGAAAGTATAAGTGTCACAGCCCTCCTTTGCCATGACCTTCATTTAGGAGGCTTAAAGCTCAAGTCAGGGACCTCAGGAGAAAATCCTTAGCAGCAGGTCCCCTGGGATGCAAGGGGAACCTGTTATGTGGATGCCCTGTCCCCGTTCGATCGTCCTGGTGTTGCTCACAGAGCATCAGCCGGGCAGGGTGTGTATCACTGCCTTCCCTACAGAAATAGATGATGCCCCTTGGCCAGAGGATCTCAGCAGATCTCCTTGGGATAAAGCTCATCTGTCACAGCAGGCACTTGCTGACACGCCTGCTGGGGTGCAGCTGCAGTTGGAAACTTGGGAGCTTCCCGAATGTCAGAGAAACAGAATGGCTGGACAGTGCTGATAAAGTTAGGGTGGACAGGTTCTCTATAAATCACTTAGGCAGCCTTGTCCAGATAGTGTGTGATATCCTGATTGCCCTATCTCAGAGTGGAGATAGGGGAACACTGAATCTTTAACAAGAGCAAGGGAATTATACAAGGTCATAGCAATGGCTCGTGAAAATGGGAATGTTTTGCTCCTTGAAAAGGCACTAAATTGGAGGAGATTGGATTAAAAGCCACTGAATGATTTGAAGAGGCAGATCTCCTGTGCACAGCAAAGGCATTGAAACCCTTCTGGTTGGAGCTGATTAAAAGAAAACACATTTTGTGCAGCCTGAAAGGTGGGAGCCACTCCTGTGGGATGATGGCAGAGCCAGGAGACCCTTGGTGAATATCAGCAGTATCAGGTTAATACTCACGATTCTATCAGAATTTGGGCAGTGCCATATGACACAGGTGGACTACAAATATGGCTGAGCAGATTCAGGCAGTAAAATGATGCTGATTTTCTTTTTCTTTTTTTTTTTTACTAGGTTGCAGCAACAGTGGGGCAGTCTCCTGATGACCTGAAACACCCAGTGTCCGGTCCAACCGCAGAGTCTGGTCAGCAAGCCAGTAAGTTAGAGGAGGTCAGGAAAGAACTGCCTGTCTGCCAGGAGACCAGGGGGGCTGTGAAAAGGACAAATCCTCGGCTGAGGTTTCAGGAGCCACCAAAGTCCTCCTCCAGCCATGTACAGTCCAGCGGGGAGCCCTCACCAGCACCTTCTCCAGACCTTGTACAGTCCAGCAAGGAGCACTCACCCCCCGGGAAAGAGGCAGAAAGACATTCCCATGCTCTTGAGGGCAGAGAGACTCAGAAAGGACTGTTAAATCAAGAGGACGAAAGCCAAGGCAGGGAAGAGCCATTGCTAAAAAATTTGAGTCCTCCAAAGGAGAAAACTGGAGAAAACACAGGAAAAAATGTTCCTCTTGTGGAAATCCCGCATCATATAATCAAGGATGGGAAGAGCAAAGAGGCAGCAGCAGAGCTGTCTGAGACCCATCCTGGTGTGAGGACAGGAGGCAGTGGTGCAGCAGAGCCGTGTCCTGGGCCTGTAAACAGTGAGGCAGGAGGGACACCCTTGGGACAGCAGGACACTGAAACAGCAGCTCCTGCTTCAGTTCCACTTGCCAAGGAAAAGCTGCTTCCTACTACTGCAGCGGGGCCATCAGTGGCTCAGGAGGCACTGCTGGCAGCTCACGGTGCCCCAGGGATGGAGGCCACCTCGGGAGAGGTCCCATCTGGAGCACAGCTGCTGCCTCCTGCCAGTGGAGAAACAGAAATCACAAATATAGATGGATCTGCCCCACAAGAGATGTTTTCAGCCAGCGCATTAGGGGAGGAGAACTCCAAACTAGTGCCTGTGGGACCTCAGGGGAGGGAAGGAGGAGAGCAGACAGGCACAGCTCCATGCCAGGAACCAGCAGCATCTCCAGAGATTTTTGAAGGAGGTGCTGAGATTCAGACACAGGTACCATTGGTCCTGCCTGACCCCGAGAAACCTCAGGAGACGTCGATGTCTTTGGAGGAGAAAATGCAGCACAAAAACCTGGTTTCTTCCTTAAAGAACTACTTGCTGCTACTTCTAAAAATGTCAGATAACAGTAAGGATACCACGAAAAGAGACACTGACTCTGGGGACAAGGAGCAGCCAGAGGCAGAGGAAAGCATGATCCCAGAGATAGGCATTGCTGGCCTGAGCCCTCGCACTTCAAGGAGAGTTTTGGAAAAGGTACAAAACAACCAGCTCTTCCAGACAGCAGAGAACTTGCCTCTGACCCCCAGGACATCCAGGCGCATCACGGGCATGATCAATGAGGAATTTGTCACCAGCAAGGAGATGCTGGCTTGCAGGCCTGTGCCACCAAAGAGACGTACCTGGGTTGCCCCTGAGGCCGAGGGGCCACCTGTGCTCTCCGTGCCCTCCATCGTGGTGGGCAGCCTGCCAGCCTCAGGGGCAGGGCAGCCTCCTCAGCTCTCTGATTTGCCTCTGGTGAGCTCTGAAGAGAGCCCTGGTGACCCTCTGGCAGTGCTACCTTGTGCCACTCCAGAAGAGCTTGCTTTGGGAGCCCGACGCAAAATATACCTGCCAAAACCCAAACAGATCGGGGAGGAAGAGGAGGCAAGCCCAGAGAGCCTGGGGCACACGAGAAGCCCGAATGTTTCACCACAGCAATCCAGGAAGAATGCATCCCTCTTGCATTCTCCTGCCCTGGCTCCATCCTCTCCCACAGAGCAGTATTCTCCAACGCTCACGAGGAAGATGGCCACGTTGGAGGTTCCTAAGCTCTACGAGGAGCCCAGAGGTGACACCAGTGGTGACCACGAGGTCCCTGGAGATGCTAAGCCAGAAGCACAGCCAGCAGAGTCCCAGAAATCAAATAACCCATTTAAAGGTGAGGGAAGAGGTAATCCCCATGAACTGTGATCCCTTGTTGCCTACAAAGGGAGTTGGTGATAGTCAGCTGGGGCCACATGAGTTCTCTGCACTTGCAGGGTTTTCAGTGTCACCCTTTTGCTTTGTGAAAGCCAAAAGTCTCCCCCAGGACTTCTGTCCCAGTGCCAGAAAGGCAGGGGAAATCAAGAGGCAGCAGCACTGAGACTGGCTATCTCCACAGCCTGGACTTCCCTGGCCCAAGGGATCACAGAATGATCCTCTGGTTATTGGTCTCCTCACCAAGCCTGATGTTGGTCAAGGATCCTGAACAACCTGGTCTAGTGCAAAGTGTTCCTGTTCATGGCAAGAGGGTTGGAACAAGATGATCTTTAAGGTCCCTTGGAACCCAAACCATGATTCTGATTCACTGGGTATTAGCAGGGTGCACACTCTTCTTCCACATCTACAGTCAATGCTAATCTGATCGCTTGTGGCTTTGAATTGGAAAAGGCATAATCCTGGAGTTGAAGGAGCCAGGTGATGCCCTTGTAGGAAGTAGCACTCTTGTACTCTTGCAGAGTCAGGGTAATCTACTTTCAGTAGATGAATGTTTCCTCCACCATTCCACATTTTTTTCTGCATTCCATCTGGCCAAGCCCTACTGGGTATTGCAGTGCTTCATTGTTAAATAGGTTTGTACCACTTCTAGCTCTCCTTATTTATCCAAGTGAAGCTCCAAGACTTCCCCTAGGAAGGCAATGTTCTACCAGGCTGTGCTGGCATGCATATGATACCCAACATGAGCAGCAGCACCAGGGTAGGCTGGCCTGTCCCTGGAGCTGCAGCCAGCACCCTGTGTCTCACCCTCCATCTCTTTACACCCTGTTCTTAGCTCCACAGGTGGTCCGTAAGATCAGGGCAGAACAATTTTCTGATGCATCAGGAAACCTGAAACTGTGGTGCCAGTTCTTCAATATATTGAGCGATTCTAAGCTGACGTGGTACAAGGATGAGATCCCTGTGGCTGAAGCCCAAAGGAGGTAACTTGCTAGCCCTGCATCATCGTAATCCTTGTGTGTAACCTGCTAAATCCAGCTCCTTGTCTTGACTAGGGTGAAGGTGTCCCTCCTGTTAAGGCTGCACGGGTAGCTCAGTGTGTGGCACAGTATGTTGTGAACTTGATCTTCTCATTGCCCATGGAGGAAAGGATTGCCCAGATGGAGAATTGCTGCCCAATGTATCCTATTGTTGCTCCATCTGGAGTCTGTGCTTTAAGTACCCAAACCTTGGAGAGGGCAGGGAAACTGCTGTGCCCATGGCAGAAATCAAGAGCTGGATGTGAACTGCAGAACTGGGACCCCAAATGATCCGTGTGAGGGTGGCAGTGGTGCTGGGAGAGTCTTCAGTGCAACCACCACTGGGAAAAAGCAGCTCTGGCCATGCCCTCTTTGTCTCTTGTTACTGCCCTTGCACAGGGAGAGCATATTTGGACATCTGGATGGCTGGTTGTACCCTGGATGCTCCTTTGGGTGCACTGTGGAGAGCAACTTGTTCTCAAGCTCAGAGGATCTGTGTAGGCACATCATCCACATCAGTGAGGATTTGCCTGATACCGTTGAGTGTCCGTTGAGCTCCCTTTATAATGACCAGGCAGAAAGAGGTGATTTGGGGACAGAAATGGATCTCCTGTGGCAGATGTTTGAGCTGGGGCAGATAGGCCAGGGGTGGCCATTGCCTTCCAGGGGACCAGAGCAGAGTGGGCCAGCTCAGCCAGCGGGTCTCAGGAGCAGGGTCCCACCTCTTCCCTCTGCGAAACCCTGACCGAGCCTCACTCAGAGACAAGTACCTTTATCAGTCTGTAACCCAATCCTGGCCAGATTTTGCAGGGCTTGCCTGGAGGATGAGCATCTCTGTGAGTTCAAAGCACAGAGCAGGACTCCTGGTGCCACGACATGCCAGAGGAGCAGCTGGGATGCCCTTGCCTGGCTTTCTCTGTAACCTTTCTCCAGTCCCGCAAGGGCATCACGGTGCCCACCCACAGTGCCTGTCATGGGGCTCTCATGTGCCCCACACACCACACGGGGCTGAGGCCACACTCCATTTTTCCCCAGTGCTGGTGACGAGGGCCAGGCTGCCTTGGCTATTGTGCAGGCATCCCAGAAGGACTGTGGGCTCTACCGGTGCGTGATGAGCAACGAGTACGGCACTGACTCCACCGATTTCCAGCTCAGCCCTGAAGGTGAGGAGCCTCACCCAGCAGCCCCTCCCATCTGCCTGTCTGTCCATGGGGTGGTGTGGCCAACTGTGGAGAGGGCTTGGTGCCAGGCTGTGGCGGGGCAGCCTTGCATGTCTCATAACACCACCTCTGCAAAGGGCATCTGCCTCCGTGTGCTAATTTATGGGTGATACCCACCATCCTACCTGCCATCCCTAACTGTGCAAGTGCGTGGGGCAGGGGGGGATCCTGGCAGGACCTTGACAACTCTTTGCTTTCTGTCTCCTCTAGTGCTGTCAGGATTTATCCTGCGGGAGGAGATTGAAGGTAAGGGCCACACGTGATGAGCTGTGACCACTGTCCCTTGCTGTGCAGGGGACAGGCAGCTCCATGGGGGGGGCAGGATATGTCCACATTGTCCCCCCTCACCAGCTCTTCCCCCCAGCAGTTGGAGAGGAGATCGAGATGACGCCCATGGTGTTTGCAAAGGGCTTGGCTGATGCAGGCTACTGGGGGGATAAGCTCTTTGGGCGCGTGGTGAGCGAGGACATGGAAGTGGGTGCTGGTTTCCTGCGCAAAGCCTGCCGTGCCAGAGCCATCTACGGCTTGGAGCCCGTGTTTGAGTCCGGCCACACCTGCATCATCAAAGTGCACAATTTCATTGTCTTTGGGACCAAGAATGAGAACAGCCTCATTGAGAAGAACTACGATATCACCATCCAGGTGGGCATCCTTGTGGGGCAGTATCCACCTGTCTCCCCCTCACTTTCCCCATCTGTGTGAGGGTCAGTACCCAGACAGTCCTGAGCTCTTTCACTATTTCCTTCCTCTTCCTGGAATGCTCTGAAGAGGTCTAGTCATGTTCCAGTGGGCTTGTTGTGTCCTTGTCATTCTTAGCGTCAGCTCTTCTTTCTGAGCAACATGGAGCTGGTTAGAACTTTCCCATAATTTGTCCTTTGACCACCAGGACAGGGAAGCAACTGGCTGTGGTTCCAGGGAGGTGTTGTCATGAGACAGGACAGGTCCCTGACTCTTCTGTTTGCATCTCCAGGAATGTAAAGTTCAGAACTCCAGTCGTGAGTACTGCAAGATCTTTGCTGCTGAGACACGAGCTGTCCCTGATTTTGGAGCAGTGCCTGAGTAAGTAAGGTGCTGTGGCTCCACTGGCTTGACCCTCTGGCAGAGCATCCCAGGGGATGGTGGGAGGGTTCCCAGTAGGGGCAGAGGCATCCCAGAGAACAGTGCACCATTCTCCCACCCTCAAATAGAAGGGATATTGGGGGAAGGCAATAGCCAGGGATGTAGACCATGGTGTAACTCTCCACTTGCAGTGGTAGGAGAGCTCATGCTGACCCCATCTATGCACTCCCATACAGGATAATCCCTCTGTACCTGATTTATCGACCAGCCAACAACATCCCTTATGCCACACTGGAAGAGGACCTGGGCAGGCCTTGCGAGCAGTACTGTGTCACTGAGAGAGATGGCACCTTGGTGGCACGAGGCACCTCAGAGATTGTGCTCAAGTGCTGCACCTTTCAACACTGGGTCTACCAGTGGACAAATGGAAACATCCTTGTGACCGACATGGAAGGTAAAGGCATCTCCTATCTGATTCCTGTGGCCCTTCACCACCCTCTGGCCTGGGAAAAGAGGAGAAAAAGCCCCAGCCTTGCCCTCCTGCTCTCCTCACACACCATGGAGCCCAGCTTCCAGGGCAATGAGCTGCCCTTGGTGCTGGTACCTGTCCTTCTCTGGACAGAGACTGGTTGGTTGTCCTCTCTTTAATTGCAGGAGTGGGCTGGAAGTTGACCAACGTGCGGATCGCTACCAACCTGAAAGGGTGAGTGACCCCAAGCTGCTGGGGCAGGGTGGCCCTGGCTGTCCCCAGCTCTCCTGCTCACCAGGCAAAGGGCCATGGTGGTCAGGCTCCATCTTCGGCTCCTGGTCTGGTGGGACATCTGGTACAAAGCAGAGGTTGAGGATGGCTGTGTTGGCAGGTACCAGGGGCTGAAGGAGAGCTGCTTTCCCTCCCTGCTGGAGCAATTCCCAGCTGCTCACCGGTGCAATCGTTACTGCAGCATCCTGGGCCTGAAGATGCTGGAGCCAGCCAAGCCCAAGGGCTCAAAGAGCCCCTGCCTGGGCAGGAAATCTGCTCAGTCCAGTCCCCAGCTCCAGAAGAAGGTGCTGGCAAGTCCTCAGGGCACCCGCAAGGCTGCTGTGAGCCCCAAGAGCTCCCGGAGAGCTGCAGAAACAAGGGAGGCCCCGACAGCCTCCAAAGCCAAGTCAGGAGAGAGCAGCAGAGCTGGCTGCCCACAGTAGCCAGAGCTGCTGCAGTGGGACCCCCACTCCAGACCCAGCCTGAACAGCCCAGCACCCAGTCTGGGAAAAGGAGATCCTGGCAGTGGTCACTGTCAAAGCCCTCCTCCCTTCAGTCCCTGCTCTGGCCCATGCTTGCGTTGTTTTGTGTGTGTTAGTGTGAGCAACTGGGCCAGGGCTGTGGGGGGACGCGAGCCATGGACCCCTCACCAATACCTCTCTACAAGAGCTGCTGTGCTGGTGGAGCCTGTGGGGCCACGTGCCCCTCCACGCTGGGACTCACTTTCCTCTCTTGAATCTGTCCACGTGCCTTCCTTAAGGCAGGGGCAGAGCAGAGCTGCTCCCTCAGGCTTTGCAGGTGCCATGCCTCTGCCAAGCAAACTGGCAGTCCGGCACCTCATGTCCTTCTCTGTGTCCTCCATAAAGTGACTAGGCCAAGCCCTGCTAGTGCTCCATCCCTCGAGAACCCTAACAGCACCCAGGCAGTCTCATTTTTCCTGGCAAACCATTTTTGCTGCACAGTGGTGCCTGCGGGTTTCCTCTGCTGTGGCGTGTGGCTCCGGGGTGTGGGCCAGTCCCATGATCAGTCCCAGGAGCTGCACAGGGATGGAATTTTGCACGCCTGCCCTCCCCTGTGCCCCAAGGGGAAGTCTCTCACCCCTTTGCTGGGTGGCTGCTGAGGGTGATGGTGCTGCTATGGTTCTGGCCAGCGCCACAGTAAGAATGCTCTACCTCAGATGGGACACCCAGGAGCACGGTGAAGGGGTGACCTCCCCTCTGTGCTATCTCTGCCTGGGCACATGTGGGTGTCCAGCCCACAGGACTTACTCCTCCTTGTCCTCCTACCATATACAGACCCCATACACCCTGCCCAGCCCCATAGCATGACATGGTCATACTCCTTTAGCATCACCCCTGCTTGGCACATGCTGGACTCCAGCAGCAGATCCCACTCCAAATCCTACTGCTCTATAGCAGGAGGAAGTGGTGGACAGGCAGTGATGTTCATGCTGGAAAGTAAAGCACCCTGCATTGCATCAGCCTCCCTTGTGCCTGTCAGCACACCTAGGTGTGCAGCAGCTAGCAGAGAGTGGCAGTGGGAAAGGGGCTCACAGAGACCCCCAGTGCTGTCTGCTTCATTGTGCTGCAGAGCATCACCTTCCCCGGGGCTTTGGAGCTGGGTTCTGGGTGCCAGTAACACCACCCTGCATGGTGAGCTCTCAAAGAGTGTCTCGGTGCAGCCTGGCAGAGGGAAGGGGCCAGGATGGGAGTGAACTGCTCTGGGATCCTGGTCCTGTGTCGGTGGGTGATTGTAAAATACTGATGTAAATAATGCACCCATGTTGGCGACTCGGGGCTCTCGAGTGCAATAAAGTGAGGACTGGCCTGTTCCCCGGTGCTGTGGTCCCTGTGGGAAAGATGCACTCAAGCACAGGAGGGTGGGGCAGCTTTGTTTCTGGAGGAAGAAAACATCTTCAGGTACCAGCTTTATCCCCATTGTGCCCCACGGGGAGGACGGTGGCTGTGCCCAGACCCTAAAGCTGGCAGTGGGCGGGGACTCAAGAGTGTGGAGTGCAGCCCCAGCACAGCACCTTGTGCTGTGTGGGACTGCTGCACATGGGGGCCGAGGGCAAGCACGCGGGGATTACCATAATTTATTTGGGAGCATCTCCCATATGTCCACAGGGCCAGCACCTAAGGGTGCTGGTTGCAAGGAGCACACAGCTCTCCATCAACACTGGAGTGGAGAAGACAAAATGCTCAGGTGTCTCTCAGGGATTTTTGTACATTTAAGGCCAGGCCTTGCAGACCCTGGTGCTCTCACAGTTCTAGGTTGTCCCTGCACAGGACGTGTGGTTGTAGTGCCCACAGCACTCCGTCAGCCACAGCACACTCTCCGCCTGCCCAGCCCAGGATCCCGTGAAGGAGAGTGTCCCATTCTCTAGCACTGAGCTGGAAGGAGAGACATATGGTCAGGAAAAGCTGCTGCCGCACCACCTGAGTCCCTGAACTGGACCAGACAGCTCCAGGGCCCTTCACACCCACCTGGCAAAGAGCTGCTTGCAGCAGGTGTATATGGTGTAGCTGGTAGAGCTGAAGTTGGCAGAGCTGAAGAATGTCGCGCAGTCACCCACCTCCACTGGCACATAGAGAAGACCTGCAGGACAAGGTCTCCTAATGGGACCCATGGATTCAAATCCCATATTCTAAGCATGCTTGTGAGTCTTGTACCCCAACCCTGCTTCACAAATCCCATACCCCAACTACACTTGCTTGCAAATCCTGTATCTGGGACTGTGAAAGTCCTATGAAGCATCGCACATCACTCCGTAAGACTGCAGGGAGCTCCTGGCAATATGCCAAAAGTTACCTTTGAAATGTCCCCATCCCAGCCCCTGGCAGAGCCATGAGGGAAGAATGTGGTTTGGAGGCCCTGGCAGAGCCATAAGGACAGGCCCCCATCCCTAAACCTGCATATATAGGAGAATTCAGCCCTGTGCCTGTCCCTCCCTGGATCCTGTGGCCCTGCTGGCAGTGCCAGGACCTACCTGCCAGGCAGGCGTTGAGCATGGTGACGCAGATGCCGGTGACCAGGGCCCGCACCACCACGGAGGCAAACTCACCCTTGCGCTGGGGGGCAATGGAGCCTGCAGGGGCCAAACAGAGACCATGGGAGTCAGACCCTTGTCCTGGCTCTATCTGGGGCTGGGGACAGATGGGGTTGTGTTGCCCACCCCGACTCCTGCTATCTGGCGGACATGGTGATACCAGGAAGCACCCAGCTCTCTGCCTGTCCTGGCAGCAGTGGGTGCTGGAAGAGCACTGTGACCACCTGAGGGTGATCAGCCAGAGCCCTTAGCTCTCCCAGCACTGGAGTCTGCTTTGTCCCATGGCTGGGTGACACCCAGGCTTGTGGGACACGCACATGCTCTTGCCTGTGAATGCAGTGCAAAATTATCCCTGTTGCCTCATGTAAATCCTGTTTCTTACCTGGCAGAAACCAAATATGGAGGCTTGAGGGGAGCAAATTCCTCCTGCCCCAGATGAGCCCTTGCTCTTTGGCTTAACATCTCCCTGCCTCGTGCCTTGGCACCCAGGACATGAGTCACACTCACCCAGGCCTCCCAGAATGATCCCGATGGAGCTGAGGTTGGCAAATCCACAGAGGGCAAAGGTGGTGATGGTCTCAGCTCGCTCCTGGAGGGCACAGCAGCAGGGGATGGTCACCTCTGCCCAGGAGTAGCCCCAGAGCACCCAGAACTGAGCACCATGTCAGATCTCCCAGCCCAGACAGATGGAGATAAGTCCTCCACCCCCAATGCTTTTGGCTATTTTTGGGAGTAAGGATGAAGGCTGTTCCAGGGAGAGTCTGGGCTTGGGGCACAGGGAGCCCCCTGTAGCACCATGATTTGCTCCATCAAGGAGAAGGATAAATGGGAAAGAGCTTCACTGACTCATTCCTCCCATTCCCAGCAGTTAGGAAGTACCCAAATCTAGTTGGCCATAGGTGCCCTCCCACCCCCAGCACCATCATCCTAATTTGATAACCTTAAAGGACTTTTCCAAGCTTAACGAATCTATGATCCCTCTGCCTGCCCACCACCCGTCTGCCTGGCCAGGTCTCATGCCCCATTCCAGTTGGCTCCATCCCTTCCCTGTGCCCAGCAGAGGGGCAGGTGCCCCTCACAGATATCCACTGCTTCCGGTTGCCATCCCACTCTTCCAGGCCCGACAGACGGTTCTTCCTGTACGTGGCCAGCTGCTGGTACGCCACAAACTCGTTCAGGAAGATCTTGATCCCCAGGAGCTCGGCCACCACTGGTGAGTCTGCCCAGTCTGCCCCCATAAGAAAGGCCACAGGCATGAGGACATAGGAGCAGATCATCTGGGAAAAGCATCCCAGAAAGGAACGACTCAGAGTTGACCTTCTGCATAGCCCTCAGCTTGGACACCCACTGCCAGCACTTGCCAAACACTCAGCAAGCTTCTTGACAGCCTACTAAGGCAGCTGACAAAAGTGGGGATGGGTGGGGAATGCAGGGTCTGGCAACCCAGACCATGTGTGTGCTCCTGAGGATACCTGGAAGGTGAGATCCTCGATGTCTACCAAGCTCCCAAACCAATGCAGGGCAGAATTGATGAACTCCAGCACTGCCAAGAAGGCAATGAGGTTGGCTGCAATGTTGGCCACCAGCACCACAGAGGCTGCAGCCCCATTGCTGGCAGCTTCGAGGATGTTCCGCTCTTGCCTGCGTGGAAAAAGATCCCAATGCACTCATTTGCCCAGACATCCCCTGTGCAAGGTCAGGTGTCACCCCATGGATGTCTGCACACCACAGGCTCTCCCAGCCTTGGGCCACCCACACTGTCCACCTGTGCCCCCAATTGCTCCCACGGCTTCCCCGCAGTGGCAGGACACTCCACCCCCCGGTGCAGTCCCACTCCACCACCCCTTTCCTCACACTCACCCGCTGTCGATTCGGACGTTGGTTTTGCCTTTGAACTTGGATTCCTCCACTTCGGGGTACATGAGTTTGGACATGGCGAGGGCGCAGGGTGCGGCCATCACGGAGGCTGCGATCAGTGACCCCGCATCTATCTGCAACGTGCAGGCCAGGGGCTTGGGTACCTCTGTGTGAGGCTGTGCCCTGTGATGTGCCACACCAGGGCATCCCAGCATGTGGCTGGCATCAGCCAGTGACACTCAGAGCAGTTCAGGGCTCTCTGTTTGCTATGGGTGGGAGTATTGGCTGGTTTTCCCATCTAAGCAGCCATGCACATGGAGCAGCTCGCCTAGATGGAGGCATTGCTGGAGCTGCAGCAATTGTGTCCTTGGGGATATCAATCTTTCCTGGTTTTTGACTAATTAAGATGGTTCTTGTCCCTTCCTTGTCCCTTTTTACCAGTATCAGAGCAATAGGCTGTGTAATATTGTGAACTTCTACCCACTGACGAAGGGACAAGCACCCAGCCTCACCCATTCCCTGGCAACATCTCATTTCTCTGACCTTCCACCCTTGGTTCCCCATTTAAGGAGGTTAATTAATGTTTAAATAGCCGGAGCTTAGGCAGCAGGCCGAGGGGAAGGTTTATTCCCCATGACAGAGCACTGACGAACTGGAGAGGGCATCCCCAGGGGTTGAGGCCAGGAACACCGAGGTGATGCTGGGGAAGCAGGGCTTGTTTGCTGGGAGAAAATAGGGCTGTTCCTGACTAGTGAAAGGGGATCAGAGGAAAATGGGCTATGGCTGTTTCTGACTACCTAAAAGGGAGTTGGAGGGAAGACACTGCTCAGTGGTATCCAGTGAAAAGGTGAGAATCACCAGCACAGTTTCAGTGGGGAAATTCCAGTTGGATATAAGAAAAAAATTGTTTCTTGTGACTGAGGCACCTGTAGGGGAGACCAGAGAGGTGGGGGGAGATCTCCGTCCATAAGGATGTTCACCACCAACCTGGACAACACTCTGGGCATCCCCTGGGGTTTTGCCATAACCTCATTTGGGCAGAAGGGTGGACCAGAGACTTCCAGAGAATCCTTCCAGGATAAATTATGCCATGATTCAGTGGGATTTCCCCTGCTTGCCATGCAGGGACACACAGTGAGAGCCCCATGACCCTGGCAGGGCTCTGATGTTCTGACCAGGACAGTGAAGGTGAGGCTGACAGGGCATCTTTGGGACAAAGTGAGGTTGGACAGTGCCCCCATCCTGCTTATGGAAGGGGACCATGGGACACCTGCTGGTGGTCTTCTCCCACCATAAAGTCCAAGGCAGTTCCTGCATGTCAGGACCACACAGCAGGGAGCATGTGGCACACACCTGCTCGTGCACTCACCCCAAAGGCTATGTAGGCACCCATCACACTGCCTGCGATAGTGGAAAAGCCACCAGTGATCACAGCATGGACTTCTGAAAGGGTCATGTCTGCGAGGTATGGGCGGATGAGCAGCGGGGCTTCTGTCTGTGGAAGAGAAAACCTTTCTGTCCTTGGGACGAGGCCACACAGGGCTGCAAGTCTCCTAGAAAGGGAGAAGACCCTTTTTCCAGGGCAGGCTCGGCTACAAGTGCTGAAGAGCTGGATTTCCTGCCCTAGACCTTACCTGTCCCACAAAAATGTTCCCTGCCACACTCAGAGTCTCAGTGGAAGCGGTGCCCATTGAGAGCTGAAGCAGCCAGGAGATCTGGGGAAAGACAAGGCCACCATGTCGACAGAGGCTCCTGGCACCCTGCCACCATCGCCATGAAGCAGGGCAGTGTTTGGTCCCTGCATGGAGGTGGTCTTGGGACTACCCAGACTGGGTAGAAATATCAGCCCTAGTGTTGGGCTGTCTCAGAAGCACATGCAAGAAAGAGGAGGTTTGTGATCCAGGAGTGAGGCCCTACCTTGACAATGACCCACTGCATGATGCCAAGGTAGTAGAGGACGGACATCGCACAACTGAAGAAAACAATGATGGGCAGAGACTGCAGGCAAGACACCAGGACATAGAGTTAAAGGAGAGCTGAGACACACACAGGCATACTTGGGGACCAAGAGCTGGGCATGGTGTGGTATTGCACAGCCAACCCATGCTATTGGGCTGCCACAGCAATAGGCCAGGCTGGCAGGAGGAACAGGGACCAGTGCAAGTCCCCCACGGCACTGAGGAGGTCCACAGATGGATACAAAACTGAGAAAAACTCATCTCTGAGAAGCTTGGTCTCTACTGCAGCAAATATGACTGCATTTAGCTTTGTGCCTTTCAGGACCCAGCAAGGAACCACATCAGAATAAAACCTCCCCACACCGCATTCCCCAGCTGACCTGGAAGGCAAAGACGTCTTGAATGAGTGTATTCCCAAAGACAAAACTGGAGCCAGCTGTGGTGTAGCCCAGGAAGACCTGCAAGGGAAGAAGTTACACAGTAGGATGGAGATCTCCATTAGGCCCTTCCCCGAGATCTCACTTCTGCCTAGTGTGGGGCTGTACCCCCAGTCCCACTGCTGTCTTCACTGCGCACCAGAGAATGACCCTCTGAAACCTAAGCTGAGGACACTGGTGGGCTGTCCCAAGCCATGAGGCTCTGCTAACAAGGGAAAAATGTTTGTGAGCGTGCAGTTCCTGCCACCTCCCCAGCCCATGCCACCCTCTGCTCTTCCTGTTAATTCCAGGGTGCAAGCATAGGATGGGATGAGTAGATGCAGTACCTGGACCTGGTCACCCAGCCACTGGAAAACTTGGATGCCAGGGGTAGTTCGGAGGATGAAGAGTCCAAGTAAGAACTCCAAGCCAAGACCCCAGAAAACGGCTCTCCAGGACACCTGGGGACAAAAAGCAGAATGGGGGCTGAGATGTTGTCAAGGCCTACAGATTTCCCTTTCAGCACATGGCAAACACCCATACACTGAGCCCTGTGTGAGGGTCATGGGGAGACCAGTAAAGTGTCACAGAAACCCACAAATATGTGTTGATGACAGAGGAAGATGAATTGGTGGGACTCTGGAAGTGGCTGTAACATAATAAGCCAGGCTGACCCAGGACAAGACAAGCATAAAGACCTTCTGATGGTTTGACTGGTAGCACAGATCTGCTAGACCGAAACTGCCTGTTCATTAACCCTTTGGAGGAGGAGGATGGAGGGATTGCCCAAAACATTGAAGCAGGTTGGGCTAGAAGTCACTTCTGACCAAGTTCCCCATGGCACCCGCAGCTCAGGGCCACCCTCCACCTACAGAACCTGAAGCCCAGGTGTGGGTCTGGTGCTGGGTCTCTGGGTCTGACCCACTATAAGGGACATGGTAGAAAACAGAACAGAGGCACTGTGGGGGAGCCCTGGGTTGGGAAGTGGGAAGGAGAACAGTGGGAAGAAGAGCAGTGGGGTGGCTTTGGGGGGGGTGGCCCACCTCCTCCAAGGAGACTGATGGCCAAGCCACACCAGAAACACATACCGCACTGTGGTGCTTGGAGCAGGCAAACAGGAACAGAACCAAAACGCAGAAGCCACCCAGTGAGATGAGCTGCTCTGGGTTTCTGCCAGTGTCCAAAGCCAGCCACACAATCAGGCCTGCCAGGAGGGCCACCCCCATCAGCCTGCAAAGGAAACCCAAGACTGTCAGCGATAGGATGTCCCCATGGAAAGAGGAGCTCACCATGGGCAGGAGCCAATTGTGCAGGAGTTGCCACTGTAAGGCCCATGTATCTGAAGAAACCTGGGGCTCAGACAAAAATGAGGGCTGTAAACAGCCATTATGCTACTGAGGCAGAGTAGCAAGATGTTTCTGCCATGTCCTTTATGAGGTCCTGGGCTAGGCCATGCCTGGTCTTTCATGGGGTGCCTCTATGGCACTAAAGCATGTACCCAACACCACTGGCTGTGGTTGTGATGACAGGGCAGCCATGGGAGGGGACCCAGGTGCTGGGAGGGATCTGGCCCTGCCTTCTCCTGACTCACCATTTCAGCCAAGGCCAGGACTTTTGGAAGCATTTCCCAACAGGGCGGAGGAGCAGCAGTACCTTTGCCCCACAGTACTTCTTGAAGAACCTCCAGCAGATGAAGAAGACAACCACAGCAGTCATGACCACCAAGGCAATGGCTCGCTGGAAGTTGAGGTAACAGGCCGCAATGAAGTAGCACAGATAGGCTGGAGAAGGCATATCGTGGGTCAGAAATGTCACGGCTGTAAGATCACAGGCTCATAACACTAACTGGGACCAAGAGTGAGGTTCATTTCCTCCAAATATCCTTCCCTGGCCACCCTCAAGGCCCTATCTTTGCCGGAGGAGATCTTAGGGAGCACCACCTCAGCAGGGGGCAGAAGGGGCAGAGTTACCTTTGAAGAGTTGGAGAAAGAGAAGGAGAACAGTGAAGTGCAGATAGTCCTGGACAGGAGTGGTGGGGTGAGGAAGGGACAGGCAGTGAGGGCTAGGAGTGGATACAACCTCCGCGTGGGTGACCATGTTCATTGTGTGGCAGCTGGGGGCATGCTCAGCCAAAAGGGACGTGGAGTTGGGGTCTCTGTGCCAGGAAATCCTCACCTACTCCAAGGAGCCCCAGGATGACCTTTCTAAACACGGTAGCATGAGCCTTGCAGAAGTGCTTTGCCTTGGATGCAGGCTGCAGGGCCTTCCTGGGGAGAGTCACATGTCAGAGATGTGAGAGACACAGAAGACGGACATGGAAGATCAACCCAACCCAACAGAAGCCAACTCCAAAGAGCAGGGTCAGGACCATTCCTCCCCCTGTCCATTTCCAGCAGCAGCACGGTGGTAAACAGTGTCCACACATCCCAATAAGCCAGCACCATGACTGGCACTGGGTGGCTGCTATGGGGACAGAGAACTGCCACTGCCACCTTACAAGGCCACATGCAGCCATCATTGTCACCCCTGTGTGGTCATTAGGACCCTACTCTGCTCCCAAATCAGGTTTGTCTCTGGCAGAGCACATGCATCTGTGGGAGTTATCCTACCTGCAGTAGGAGGAGAACCTCCCTTGCCCTTCTCCTCTCCTCTCCTCTTTGCTGTCACCACTTGGACCACCACGCTCCTCATAGTGTCTCTCCTCTCCCTGGAAATCATCATGAGCTGGAGCACCCTGTATAGGCCAAGGTAGGGCAGGGCAGGGCAGGGCAGGGCAGGGTAGGGCACGGCAGGGCAAGGCAAGGCAGAGCTAGGCAAGGCAAGGCAAGGGAAAGCAAGGGAAGGGATAGCAAGGGAAGGGAAGGGAAGGGAATGGACTTACCTCGAAGCTGAAAGTTGGGTTATCTGTGCCCTTCTCAAAGCTGTCCAGGGTTATCTGGTTTCCTTCCATCTCCAGAAGTTCTGCAGCTTCAATGTATTAGAGAAATAGCACTCAGAAGGATCAATGCTGGCAGGAGAGAGAGACAGGTGGGATCACCTCTGGGCAGGTCAAGTGTCCCACTCTGCTTTTGAGTTTTGAGTAGAACACCCTTTGCAGTAGGAATTCAGAGCAGGTTTTGCATCAGCACATCAAGGGACCATCCCATGGGGCCCTCAGGCCATGGGGCTCCTGTGCTGAATTCCTTTGTTTTCCTGTAACTGGAGAGGTCTTTGCTCTTCCATGCTCTCAAGGAATTACAGGAGAGGATTATATGCAGCAAGGAGCCCTGGTGCTTCTCCTACAAAATGGTGGCAGTGGCCACCAGCCTCCATGAGCCCCTTTGCAAGTGAGGTTTTTCAAAACATAAATCTGGCTGCATCCTTCATTGAAAGGTCTTGGTGCAACAGAGACAGATAAGGAAAAAGGTCCTTCTGTGTTGATAACTATCTCAGTGCAGAAATGCAGGGTAGGAATGAGTGGTAGTTTGCATGGGGACAGGTCCTAAAGGAGGACTATACTGGGAGAACTGGTTCAGCAAAGCCAGAAGAACCAGTGTTATATCAGGCCAGGAACTCTTGGAGCATCATCCCTTTTGGACACCCTTCTGGTTCCTTTACCTGAAGAAGCATGAGGGAAGAGCAGAGAAGTGGGAACTCAGGACCCCCCCCTCCAGGGCCTCCAGCACCCCTGGTGCTTCTGTGGCTCAGGGATGTCTCACCAGGATCCTGAAAGGGATCAGAACCTCGGGAGAGATCAGAAGAACCCCCCTCCCCAAGTGCACCACAACTCCAAGGGCACTCTCCAGGACCCATCTGGAGTCAGTGGTCCTTCTAGGACCTCCCAGAGTTCCTGCACCCTCACCCAGCTGTCCCCACCCCTCCCAACTCACTGCCGTCCAGGTCCCCAGGACTGATGCCGCCTCCATGTTCCCCCCTCCCGTGCCAACCCCCTCCCAGATCATTACTTTCTGTTTTGGTTCCGCCTTATTGTCTGCCCTCCCCTTCGGGTTTGGGGCCACACGGACAGACACGCTTGTCCTCGCACCGCCCCCATGCCCCCCACGCCCTCCTGTCCCGCTGTGGCCCC